>JAQFXP010002830.1:0-14005 GCA_034693685.1 Belba bartosi | reverse complement strand
TTGTTTTGAATAGTTTTCAAACATTTCATATCTTTAATCATTAAACCTTTATTTCTTGCGTTTCTTATCAAAAATATATTGAATGAAATTTATTTACAAAAACGACTTTTTTCCTCGTTTTATAAGTACTGTACTCATACCCCGGGGTATAAGTACGTGAAGACCACACTCACCTTATATGTACATGTACCAATATGTAAGGGAATACGGTACGTTTTATTTTTCGATTAAATTTAATCATAATTATTATCTTAGTTTTAAAATTTATTTTTATTGTGGCATTAAAATTTATAAAGTGTTTGTTGCAAAATGCTGTTTGCGATATAGACTTATATGCAAATGCAATATTAATTTTAGAAATATGTAAATTTTATTCAAATATTTATTATTCAATAAACATTAACTAATAATTTATTTTAGATATTATTTAGGGTTTAAATTATAAAAAATATTTTTGGCCAAAATTCCCACTAATAGAGCATTTACAAAAGTTATATATATTTTATTTTTACTGTGTTAAATTACATTTTAAAAAACTTAACAAAAGTTTTAAATATATATATATTTATTTAATCAAAAAAACTAGTTAAACATTTTGTTGCATAACACAAATAATCATTAATAATTTAAAATAATTAAATGTGAAATAATAATTTTGTAATATACTGTATTATCAGATTAGCTAAATAGAAATTAAAATAAAAATTAAATAAAAACAGAAAAAACAATAACTTGAATAATAAAATAAACAATTATTATCTAATCAATTAAATTATATAATGTGTTTCCGTAATCTGATTAAAAGAACAATAAAAAACAATTATATCCATAAACTATTAGAGACGAAAGCCACCATTAAATCTACGAGAACTCCAGATAACAGCTCCAGTCCTTATATTAAACTTAAGGATAAGACGTCGTTTACCCAATAAATTAGACCCGAAAGTGATGGCCAAACCGTTCGCATCAATTCTTTCCTTCTGTTTGATCCGACGCTTAAGAGTAAGAACCAAATCGGTTACGAAAGCCATTAAAACCATTGTCTTCGAACTGTCGGCCAATTTTACATATATAGTCATCGGAAGCGCTGCTATTTCGATGGCGACTACATCTCTGTTTGGATTAATAGGCAATTGATTCATAAGCCCAGCGCAGGGCTCAAACCGACAAAACTCTTCGTGTTTGTCGAGCTCTTCCAAAATAATACGAGCAGTGCATCCATCGCCAGACACTTCGAAGCGCACGACATTGTAGCGCACAATTAGATTACGTATAAGACTGGGCGCGGGCATAACGTCTGCAACTGTAGCGGCCATTTGGTCGACCGGACAGTAGCTGTTTTCGGGCGATGACTCAAAGTAATTAATAATACATACTCTACAGAACATGTGTTCACAAACTAACTGTTGCGCATCTTTGAGTACACAAAGACATATCGAACACTTGAACTCATCTTTAATGGTCTCTAAGAATTGGTCGTTATTATAGAGAGTGTTATAGACTTGTTGATCCGTCGGCGTCGGGTTAGTCATTGCTATCAGTTTTATATATTTTTCAATACATTTTAATTTTATGTTAAAATTTTTATTATTGAAACATTTGGAAAATAAGCTAGGTTAAATATCTATAAACATTTGTTGTTAAAAAACTATTGTAAAGATAAATTGCAATGGCTAAATATTAGTTTAATCTTTACTTCTGGTTTTGCAACTACTGAGTAAATAATTTGCAATAAATTTTTTATTTGAGATAACAAATGCATAGTATTATCATTTATTTTGTTGAAACAAAAATAAACAAATTTTTAAATATTTTATTATTTTTTAGTTTTGCAAATAAAAATGATAATTGATTGATAAAATTTTATATATCATTATATAAATATACAATTTTTTTATATTAATATACTGTATAATAAACTCCATTATAATTCATTTAGAAATAAAAATTGGTAGTTATTCTAGAGATTGCCATAGATTTGTTAATCCGTCGGCGTCGGATCAGTCATTGCTTACAGTTTTAAAATTTTTTTAATAAAATTTAATTTTAAATTGAAATTTTAATTATAGGTTATATTTTGTTGTTATTGAAACAATTGGAAAAATAGCTAGGTTAAATATCTGTAAACATCTTTTGTAAAATGTTATTGTAAAAATAAATTGCAATAGATAAATTTTTGTTTAATTTTTAGAATTTTGTTTGGCATCGATTGATTAAATAATATGTAAATAATTTTTTATTTGAGATAACAAATGATTAAATGTAACAAATGTTAAAATAATAATTATATTATGTATTAAATCAAAGATAATATTATCTTTAATTTTAGTAACACAAAAATATACAAAATTTTTAAATATTCTATTAAATTATAGTTTTGCAAATAACATTGATAATATATATCATTATATAATAAACTTCATTATAATTCATTTGGAAATAAAAATAATTAAAAACAAAATTTTTTAAGGATTTTCCCATGTTAATATATAATTATTTTTACTAAATTTACTAAATTTTTGATTAATTTACACATTTAATATATTAAAAATTTAATATGCAATAAATGTAATTAATTAAATAGCATTTTATAAAACAAAAATTTGTCAAATTATATTAAATAAAATTATATAGATTACAGTTTAAAATTTCAATCAATTATTAAATCAAATAACAAAATATTAAACAGATTAAATTTATCTGTGGTATTAAAAACATTAAATTAATGTGATTAAAATATAATTAGTTAAAAATATAATTTATTTTAAAAATCTATCAATTAAATACTTTAAATGAAAATTTAAATTAAGTATTTTTATGAAAAATTCAATTAATTTTTATAATTAGTGTTATTAAAATTGTTTGTATTAATTAAAACAATTTTAATTAATTTGTTTATTGTGATAATAATATTGTTAGGTTGATTGCTTCACCTTAGCCTTTTCTCCATAGCGTTGAACTGCGAGCTGTCAGCTGTTGCCCACCACAACTTTTTCCAACCGTCGTCGTACCCCTAAGGGGAACAGGGTTGGCTAACGGCAATCCTAGTCGGAGAAGCTCGCCTGGCTCCGGCGGCACTTACGCAGCCACTCAGGCTAAAACAACGGTTTTGATATCAATAAATTTTACTGTTTCCTTTTTTTTTATAAAATGCTAGTTTTTTCTGAGAAGATGGTATTATAACACAAATCAACAAGATAAGATTTAAAAAATTCTAAATATGCAATATGTTCGTCCAAAATTTACTATAATTTCATTTTTATATAAACGAAAAAATTGACAAACATATTTAAGTTTAAAATTAAAATCAGATAAATGTAAAGTTTTAATTGACAAATAGTTTGCCAGTAAACAGATTATTAATAAATTTTAAAAAGATGTAAATAAAAACATTTTTGTAAGTATTTATTGAAATAACAAGTCAACTATTATACTAAAACTGCAATAGAATTCTGGTAAACGGATTTATTGTATTAATTATTTAGTGAATTTAATCAAGTCATTTGCCAATATAAATTATAAAATTGTAAATGTTAAAAATTGTTAGATAAAAATTGTGGCCACTGGTAGATATATTGTTTTTGTATGTTTAGTAAATGGTATAAAACGTTAATTAACTCTTTTGAACTATGAAATATGCCCATCTCTGCCTATTATAATAGTCAATGGAAATGGACAATTTAAAGTAAATTTGAGTTAAATAATTTAAACAATTTGTATAACAATTATTTTAAAATTTAAACAATAAGCATTAAACATATACCAAATTTTATTTCAAAAAATTAAATGATAAAATTTTTAAAATAATAAATTTTAATGACAGTTTATAATTTAGTTATTTTAATTTGTTATATTAAATTAACAAATAAAATTAATTTTATTAAAATTTAATATATTTATAAATTATTTAAAATACTAATTTTATAAATGTTTACAATAATAAATGTTATAAAATTAATTAAAATAAATTAATTAAGTTATTTTTAAAATTTAGTAAAATAATTAAATATTAAATTAACATTTGCCAAGTTTACGTTTTTTAAAATTATTATAATAATGCAATTTATTTAATTGATTATGACCAGAGACTTTGTTTTTCGCCAGAAAATAGCAATATGCTCCCTTTTAAACATAACTCAATTTGATTCATAGTTTATTTTTTAGCACAAGAATATAAATATGTTATTATCAAGTTAAAGTTTTAAAACTCTGATTTGACTTAAGTTAAAATTACACCGGGAGGTTATTCGAGTGGATATTGCTATTTTGGGACAAAAAACAAAGTTTCTGATCATGACTAAACACTCAATTATAAACCTTTTATCTGGTTTTTAATAATAATAAATAATAATAAAAATTTTGAACAAGTTATTATCGATTAAAACACTTGTTTATGAGTCCGCCGCAATCTGTTCGTTTTGTTTTTATATATTCTAAGATTTGATTATTAATCGTTAGAATTTTCGTTCACTCAAATTTTCGACTACAGTCATTATAGCATTTATGATTATAATTTGTTTAACATTTAATCTTGTTGCAAAAACATTAAATTTTAATTAAAACAACAGATAATAAAATTTAAATAAATCATTTTAAAAATATTAATAATACAAATTATTATTAAAACATTTCTAATTAGATTGATAAATTAATATTTGGAATTTGTAAACTTGTTAATTTTTAAATATTTGAAATAAAACGCTAAAACATACCATTACTTAAAAAATTTTAAATTTTTGATAATTAAATTTGATAGCTATATAATGTATTTCTAGTAATTTTGCTTATAATTAACATCATAAATCCAATAATGTAGCAATTATAAATTTTTGTGTTAAGAAACGAAGTTGTTCAAAATATTAAAATATTTAGCAGATTATTTTGTATTACAGTTTTGCTGTTTTGGTGAACAATAATAATTTAATATTTTTATTGTGCATTTGAAAACAACTACATAATAAAACTTTATTTATTGATTGTGAGGCCGCTTTTAATTGACTATAATAATTTTATGTTTGGGTGAAAAAGGCATAAACACATTACGCCAATACAGTCGCTTTATATCTAATTAATCAAAACATATATACAGTTATTTAAAACATTAAATTTGTGCCAAAGTGTTAAAATGCTACCAACATGTCTCAATGTTAAACAATTAAATTTTTTTAATTTAATTTGAAAACTAATGTAAAATTGTTTACGAAAAAGGAGAGAACACGCAAAATATTTAACAAATTATAAATTTAATAATATTATTTTTTAAATCAAAAATTGAACTAATAAATAAATTATTAAAAATTTATTAAATTTTATTTTGATTAATATTAAAAAATTATTCTAATTAATTATAATTAAATTTTTAAAATAGATTTAAATTAAAAATTATCTTAAAATTTATAAGCATCTATTATTATTTTTTATTTGTATTAAAATAAGAACTTTAAATTTGCAAAAAAAATTATTAAATTATATAGCCTGTAAATCTATTCAAATATTTATTTAAAATTTTTAAACAATAATATGAAATATTTATTGGAAAGTAACAACAATTGTTTTTTTTCCAAAATTTATTATTTTTGGCGTTTTTGAATATTACTATTTTTTATAAAACAAAAATTAATTAAAATAAATGTAAGTTTTTTCTTACTTTTTTGCACAACAATTGTTAATTACAAGCTGTAATAATTTGGACGGCGTTTCGATAACATACTAGTTATCATCTTCAGCAAAACGATTCGAATGAACACATTTTGCATTTGTCGATACGTTTAAGCGGACAGTGGGAAGAGAGTAATATGAGCTAGCTTATACTGCTATAAATTAGAGTTTGAATGCAAACTGTATTTATATATCTGTTTCTTAGGCAAAGCAATATCAGTAATAAAATTTTAGTTTAAAACAGATAAATAACTACAGTTTGCATTTAAATACAGCTTGTAATTAACAATTGTTGTGCAAAAAATTAAGAAAAAACTTACATTTATTTTAATATGTGCTCTCACGACAAAAACAAAAGTTTAAATTCAAAAATTATTTATTTAATTATAATTGGTTTTTATTAAAAATAACTTATTAATGGAATAAAATTATAAATTATAATTTTGGCTATAACCAGATTATATACAAAATATATTTAATATAAAATGAAGAAATTTTATTTATGTTTAGTAATAAATTTTTTAAAAATACTTAAATAACTATTTATAGATTATTAGTTTTGATCAAAAATATAATTTTTTTTATTAATTCCATAATTTTTACAACAATGTTTTAAAGGTTAATGGTTTAATAGATTAGTAAGAACAAACATTTCAGTAAGATCACATATAAAATAAGAAAAATAAATTTATAGTTTTGCACAAAATAAATTCTTAATAAAGAGTTTTTTAATACACAACCTGTAATTCAAATCAAATACAGTTATAAATATAAAATTTTTAAATCTAAAATTATTTAACTAAATCCGTTATTTGCAAATTTAAAATAATTCTACAAAATAAAAATTTTAATTCATTTATAAATAAAGCAAAACAATATATATTTAATAGGTAATTATTTTTGCAAATTTACGATTCTATTTTAATTGCACCATTAGCAATTTAAAAAATTTTAACATAAAATTTATAAATTTTTATTTTATTTTTGTTCAATAATAATTTTTTTTTAAAAATAAATAATAAATGAAAGTTATGCACTCCCACCGTTAAATTTGTTGTTGCATATCTAAATAAAGTGTAACCAATAGCTAGGAAATAGATAGGGAACATATATGCAAAAGATAAATATTGCCTATGTAGTATGCAAAATGTATTTATAAACTAAAGTTAGTTAATCATAAATTAATTCAGATAAAAAACATAAATCAATTTTATTTTTTAATACAAAGTATTATATGTTAATTAAAGATAAAATATCAAAGCAATTAATTTTATAATTATAAAATGTTTTGTTTATATTTTACATTGAGAATTAAATTACTTCTTAATATTTTACAAATCATAACAATTTACTTTTTTTTTATTATAAATAAGAAATAATTTTTTCAACTTAAAATTAATAAATAATTTCATTTATAATTAACATGTAAACAATTTAAGATAAAATACAAATTATATTGTTTAATTAAATATTTTAAAAATTTTGCTAGACTAATTTTTTATTCAACAATTTATAAATTTCAAAATTTATTTTAAACATTAAGTATTTTATATTTCAAATAAATTCTAAACTGTAAATTAATTCCAATTTTATTTTACAAATATTCAAAAAAATATAAAAAATAATTTATTGGCTATTCAATCAGAATTAGTAAGATTTACATAATAGACAGCTTACACATCAATCCGTTTTAAATGTTTTTATTAAAACCGATTTTTAACATTTTAAAATTTTTTTTCAGATGTAATCGATCTGTTATTTTATTTGTATAATGTGTTTTTTTGTTGGAAGTAATTATTGGCTCATTCGTTGATTTGAATAATGTTCTACTCAAGCTGATGACAAAAATGATGTGAATAAAAAACTAAATTAAATTTTGATTGTTATAAATTAATTATCGTGTTGAATAAATTTGAATTTAAAAAATAAAAATCTAATTAAAATAAACTAATAATATAAATTCTTAAACTGTAAACTAAACGAAGTATAAAATTTAAATTTTGTAAATTTGTTAACATGAAAATTTGGACTATCACAAACACGACTCCAAAACTAATTTATAATAATAAATATAATATTTTAAAAATTTTAATTATAAATAAATTTAAAAATTTTTATTTAAAATAATTCCATTTTTTTATAATTAAATTTTAGTTTAAAATAAATTTTGAAATTATTTTTATTAATTATTTTATTAACAGCTTATAATTTTCTTAATTTAATTTATTCTTTTTTAACAATATATCGGGCAACACTTTTTTACTACACTTATATTGCTCCTAAATTACCCCTAAACTTCTATTAAGCTACCCTAAATTACAGCTAAGCTATCACTAGACTAACTCTAAAAAAACTTTAGATTATTAAATTTGCTATTTTAATATTCTAGGATCTTTGCGGATATTTTTAAAGCGGGAATTATCATACTAATATCAATATTATAGATCGAATCAAAAAACAACTTTTTGCTGTTAGAACTATATTTTTGAAAAATTTAGCTTTTGAGTTAATTAATATCAAATTTCTGACTTCAATGGGAATTTGGCCAAAATTTCAATTTTTAAATATTAATTTAACCCCGCCCCTTATTTATTTTTTCATGTTTTTATTTTGAACAATTTACTAAAAATATAAAAGTTTATAAGCTGGGTTTCCAAAAAAGTTTACAAGATTTTTTGTGTTTTTTAAAATATTTATTTAATTGCAAATACATGTAGACTAACAAAAACTGTAAAATAATAGATATCTTTATTTAGACAAATCAATTTATATCAGTTTATCTCCAAACCAGGGGACATCAGTGATGTTTTGCCCTAATTCAAATCATTAAAGTATACAAAATTTGTAGAAATTTTTAAAATCGTGACCTGTGTGAGAATGTCATTATAATTATAATTAACAACATAATAAATCAAAGATCGTTGTTTATTTTATTATAAAACAATATTAATAATTATAAAATTTTATTACTACTTTAATGTAAAAATATTTTTCTCGAATTTGCAAATTTAATTATTTTTGATTTAAATAAAAAAAAATTATTTTAATATTAAAAATTATATTTCAGCTAAAATAATAATTTGAATTATTTAGATTACAAGTAAATAAATTTATAAATATAAATAAATTATTAATTATATTCAATTTATAAAAAAAAGTTTAATATATTTTTTGTTTTTAGAAGTTTGGAGAAGTAACAAATTGCAATTTGTACAGATTTTCAAACAACAATAAATTTTAACAATTATTTTTATTTTTAAATAATTTGAATATTTTAAAATTTTAAAAATCTAGTTAGTTAACTCAAAACATATTTTATATTTTTAAAATTTAATAAATAATAATTTTCAAAAATATTTTTATTTTAGATCCTTCAAATAATTTCATATTTGGCTTTCAAAAATATACAGTAATTCAAAACATTAAATTTATGCCAAAATGTCAACCCCCCCGCCCAAAGTAAATTATTTTTAATAACAAAATTTTAATCAAATTATAAAATAATAAAAGTCCGTTTTCTATAATTTATTATATTATTAAATTTTATAATCTATTTGTTTTTGAAAATTAAATTTTAAAATTATTTTCTGATTAATTTTATAACATTGTAATAGGCAATTAATATATATTGCGAAAGAGTTTAATTTAATGTTAACTTTATTATCAGTTTAATCAAATGATTGTATGAAATACTTAATCAATGAATGACTGTTCAAACCAACACATCTTGTCATCCATTAGCAATGTCAAACACATATTAAGTTATATAAGCTAATGTACATTATATTCTAATGTCAGTCGTAAACATGTTACTGTACAGTATGTGAGACGAGCACTGGTCTTACAGTCCAGCCTAAGAGCTGTGATCCAATTGTATATATATTTTAAATACATGTTTTAAATAATAAATAAAAGTGAATTGAAATATAATTAAATTGTGTTTAACTTGTGTATTGTATTTGTGTACCGGAAGTCAAACTTGGTATGACTTCCGGATTGAATTGTCTCATCTCTGAATCAATACCTGACCTGAAGTCACGGTGCACTCAATGGTCAACACCTATATGGTCAACCGGAACATCAGGACTCGACATACAAGCACCGGGACGACAGGTCAGTGTCGTTTGTCTATTGGAAACACACCCCAACCGCTATATAATTAATAGGCATACGATTTATTTGCCTATTATTTGATTATATTATTTTTGTTAAAATTGAACTAGTAAGTAAATTATTAAAAACATAACAATAAAAGTTTAACAATAAAATCAATACATTAAATTTGCAAAAATAAATTATTAAATTATATAGCCTGTAAATCTATTAAAATATTTATTTAAAATTTTAAAACTATAATATGAAAAATTGATTGGAAACAACTTTGGGCTTCTTTTCCAAAAATTATATTTTGTAAGAAATAATTATAATTTTAATTTATTTATTGATTTTGGTGATTTTGTATTTTACTAATTTTTTTTAATAAAAAATATTAATTATTAAAATATAATTTATTTTAAAAATCTATCAATTAAATACCTTAAATGAAAATATAAATTTAGAATTTTTATGATAAATTCATTTAAATTTTACAATTATTGTTATAAAAATTGTTTGTATTAATTAAAACAATTTTTATTAATTTGTTTATTGTGACAATAATATTGTTAGGTTGAGGGCTTTACCTTAACCTTTCCATCATAGCATTGAGCTGCGAGCTGTCACCTGTTGTCCACTACAACCTTTTTCAGCCATCGTCGTACACACAAGGGAAACAGGGTGGGCCTACGCCAACCCTGGTCGGGGAAACTCGCCTGGCCCGGGCGGCACTTACGCAGTCACTCAGGCTAGAACAACGGTATTGGTATCAATAAATACTGTTTGCATTTTTTTTTTATAAAATGCAAATTTTTTTTTGAAAAATTTGTATTATGGCACAAAACAACAAAATAAACTTTGAAAAATTTTAAATATACAATATGTTTGCCCAAAATTTACTATAATTTTATTTTTATATAAACGAAAAAATTGACAAACATATTTAAGTTTAAAATTATAATCAGATAAATGTTAAGTTTTAATTGACAAATAGTTTGCCAGTAAACAGATTATTAATAAATTTTATAAAGATGTAAATAAAAACATTTTTATAAGTATTTATTGAAAAAACAGTTCAACTATTAAACTAAAATTGCAATTATATTCCGGTAAACGAATTTATTGAATTAATTATTTAGTGAATTTAATTAACTCATTTGCCGATATAAGTTGTAAAATTGTAAATGTAAAAAATTATTTTATATGTTTAAGAAGATATTTTTTTAACTAATACATTTCGTAATAAACACATTCTATTGTAAATTCTACCAATTATTAACTGTAAATTAAAATTTTTTTTTAATATTTTATTTTAATTTATTATATAAAACACATATGGATGTTAAGCATACTTAACTTTTATTAACATGTTTGCATAATTAATTAAAATTATTTTAAAATCAATTTTATTAAAATAAAATTTTTTATTATACAAAATGATAAATTTTTTTTAACAAATCTAATTTAAAATACAAAATTTTAATAAAGGTATTAATATTAATTTGGTATAAAATTTAAATTGAATAAACAATGTTATATACAAATTTAATATTTTTTAATTTATTCAAATTTATTATTTAAACTTATAAATAACTAATATAAATAATTTATTTTATTAATTTAGTAAATTATTTTTAATGACAAAATTTGAATTATAATATAAACCAATAAAAGTACGTTTTCTATCGTTTATTACATTATTTACTAAAGGAGGAACCTAAATCCCTGACCATTTGCAAAATGTTATTATTTAAAAATATAGCTAAATTTTTGTTTATTACATAATTAGCATTTATATCTGCAAATGCGTACCACAAAATAAAAATATAATTTAACAGACTTTTACTCTTAAATAGGTATTCTTGTATATAGAATCAATTAGTTATATCAGCCATTTTAAATTAATATATCTAAAGCATTAATTTAATAATTTTAATTTACAGTTTGTTTTTCCTTTTATATTTAAGTTAGAATAAACAACTATTAAAACTTAAAAATTTAATTTACTGTTTATTATTATTAGCTTATAAACTGTAAATTAAATTTTTAAATTTATTAAATGTTTATTCCAATTTAAATTTAGAAAGAAAAACAAACTGTATTTTAAAATTATTAAAATAATGTTTTATATATAAAATTTGAAACAATTGATAGCCCTATTTAATTCTAGGTACAAGAATACCTATTAAAGAGTAAAATTTTGTGTAATTAAATTTTTATTTTGTTGTACGCATTTGCAGATATAAATTTTGATTATGTAATTAGCTAAAAATTTACTTTATTTTTAAATAATAACATTTTGCAAATGAACAGAGATTTAGGTTTCTCCCCTAGTTAATTTTATAATCTAGTTGTATTTGAAACTTAAATTTTAAAATTATTTTTTGTTTAAAATTTATTTTATAACATTATTTTTGTTAAAAGTTGAACAAATAAATAAATTATTAAAAACAACAAAATTTATTTTTAATAAATATTAAAATTATCTTCTAATTAATTGTAATTAAATTTATGTAGTAGATTTAAATTAAAAATTATTTCAAAATTTATAAGCATCTACGATTGTTTTTCAAGTTTAGCATGAAATGAGAACATTAAATTTGCAAAAATAAATTATTAAATTATATAGCCTGTAAATTTATTAAAATATTTATTTAAAATTTTTAAACTTTAATATGAAATATTAATTGAAAAAAAATAAAATCATGTTTCTTCAAAAAATTATTTTGTGTGAAAAATAATTATAAATTAAAATTAATTTATTATTTTTGGCGTTTTTGTATTTTACTATTTTTTCTAATACAAAATATTAATTATTAAAATATTTATTAAGATTAACAAATTAATGCAATATAAATATAAAATATAATTTTAGCTATAACCAAAAAACAAAATATTTTTTATATATAAAATAATAAAATTTTATTTATGTTTAGTAATAAATCTTTTTTTTTTAAATAATTAATTAACTATTTAATTAAAACTGTAATTTTTTTTAATAATATTTTATTTTTTCAACACAATTTTAAAGGTTATTTTGTTTAATAAATTAGTAAGAATAAACATTAAAAATATAAAATAATAAAAATTTAAAATGTACAAATAAGTTATTTTAAATACTTAACATGTAATTTAAATTAAAGCAATTATAATTATAGAATTTTAGATTTAAAAATTATTTAACTAAAACTATCATTTGCAAATTTTAAATTCATTTATGAATAAAACAGAACAATTTATATATTTATTTAATAGGTAATATTTTTTTGCAAATTTACAATTTAATTTTAATTGCGCCATTAGCAAACTAAATAATTTTAAAACAAAATTTTTAAATATTAATTTTTTTATTTAATAATAATCTTTTCTAAAAACTAAATAATAACTGTCAGCCGTGCATACTCACCGTTAAATTTGTGGCCTCATATCTAACAAATGTGTAAACAATAGATAGGAAACAGATAGGGAATATATAGGCAAAAGATAATTAATGTTTAGGTCGGAGATTTAGCAGGGAAGATCAGCCAAAAATCCCCCCTAATTTTGAAATTTGGGATATTCCCCCCCCCCTAGCATTTGCTTCGCGAAAAGGTACTCATCTCGACTTTTTGCCGGACGCCAAAATTTTTGGGGTTTTTTTGAACAAAATTAGCTAATTTTTCCTAAATTGGTGCTAAATTCGGTTTAAATTCAGTTAAATTAGAGAAAATTTTATCATAAATATTTGGGGTTTTATACGTTTTTTGAAAAATATTTCTTCTAATCTCTCGCTAGGTTTTTGGCCAAACTTTTTAAAAAAATTTCTCCTCTGATCCTTCCTGGATTGTCTGACCTTCTGAATTTCTGGCTTAGCTAGTATGCAAAATGCATGCACAAACTAGTTAGTCACCAAATGTTTTGAATACAAAACACAATTTAAATTCATTTTTTATTACATTGTATTATATGTCAATTAAAGTCAAGAAATGAAAGCAATTATTGTTATATTAATATATATACAATGTTTTGTTTACATAAATTTATAAATTCAAATATTTTTAAAATTTAAATATTGTTTTGTTTATGCTTTACATTGAGAATAAATTACTTCTCAATATTTTACAAAATATAATAATTTGTTTCTTTTTATTATAAATAAAAACTAATTTAAACAGTGTTTTAGAAGTAAATGCAAAAAATTCAAAGATTTATTATGAAAAAACTATTTAACCAATTCTTACAAAAGTTTTATTACGTAAAATACATTATACAA
>JAQFXP010002829.1:0-14006 GCA_034693685.1 Belba bartosi | reverse complement strand
ATGACCGTACTATAACCCCACCCTCGTTCAAAACGGATCTATACCCCCAGTGAGGTTAAATACGGCTGAAAAGGGTAATCGACGGAATGGAGACTTTGGATGAATTGGAGAAACTGGCCGTTAATCCGAAGAACTTTAAACCAGTCAATGAGACCCGTTTGAGTGGAGTGACAATTCACGCCAATCCTATCGCAAAATAATAATTTCGCAAACATTTCATTAATTTTATTATATTTTAATTAAAAATAAAGTTTTTATTTTTAATTTATTTTATATTAATTAATAATTATAATGAACTGAATTACAAGAATTCAACAGAAAAGTAGAACAAAAAGTGGTTTTATATCAAATAATAGCTGAAATACATTTTTTAGATATGTATAAAAAGTGAAGTTATTGGACATTGACTTCAGATTCTAGATTAGAATTAAAGGACTAAATGTGAAACTATTTTATTAATTATAAAAATGAGTTGTCGTTTGAGATTTGATTTAATGGAAATACTTGTTTGGCTGCCATGTCCTGCAGTCGGCCTTTTCGAACCACCAATCGGCCAAATTATGCCATACTTTGACCGGTTCTGACGGATTGTTAAGTTTTTTGCATATCTGACAGCTATAGTCGTCGACATTTAACTCGTAATCTCTTTTCCATTTGAAATACTCGTTGTATTGTTTGGGGTTTTTGCTCAGATATAGCAGATATCGGGCCAAATGTCGGGAAGAGGTGTAGGAAAGGGCGTCAATAAAGGACTTCTTTGGAGCAATTTTGCGATAATCAGATCCACCGAAAACAATGGGTATTATATCGAAGAGAACTGAATCGAAGAACTTTTCGGTGACATAGTCGCGACAAATAGAGTTTTCAAACGCCAGTATAAATCGGTATTCTTTGGCCACCCGTTCCAAACATTTTGGAGACCCTTTAGGTAGACATTGTTTTTGTCCACATTTGCCGAACACATCGACAGTTACTGTCTTCTGGAGCTCTTCAACAAAGGCCTCTCTATTGCTGGCAGTCTTGCAATTGCTGACTAACCACACAATCATTCGAGTCTTGTTTTGCTCGTAATTCAGATCAGCTCTGAATTGAGAGTTTGGTTCAGTTCTTCGCCTAAACTTCGGCGACAGAAATATGTCGGATCCGTACCTATAGGTCGCCGTCCAGTTGATGAGTCCATCGATTTTATACAATGTTTTCGGTGTATTTGGTGGCGATTCATGATTTAAGAGAATATACCTTTGATTTTGTGCTCTATATTGGGGCCAATCGTTGAGATCGAGATCTCTCGAATGGAAAATAACGGCTGAACTCTGTCTCAGATAACTCCTATTCGAAGTGAACACACAATTAGTTTCCAAACAATTTGTATTTTCATATCTCGATTGGAGATAATCGGTTTGGCCGAAGAAAGGCGTCCACAAGATTATCACTTTCTTCTTCTCCTTTTGTCTCACAGTTTGCTCTAATGTTTGGTTGAGTTTGGAGTCAACAGAATATTGAGAATATTCTGCAACTGAACTGAATTTCGGAGATTTGAGATAATTAAGTAGAAAACAATGCAAAGCGAATAATAAGAGTAAAACCGAACAAATTATTATAATTAAAATCCATTTCTTTCTACCATTTCTTCGCACTTTTACAGCCATTTCGGATCAATCGAAACAATCGAAACAATCAAATAATTCAATAATAATGATTAGCTTTGATTATGATTATGAATGCATTGAATTTGTATGGATTGACAGTTTTGAGCCGCACTTTCTCTTCTCTCCAATACTCTCAATAGTCTCTCGTTTTTACAATGATTTGTATTTTTCACTTATTTAGTAATTCAAGTAATTTTGTTTTGTTTTGTTAAGTCATTGCATTCTTAAACCACATTTCAAATTCAATTACAAACTTAACTCGCATTTTATATCAATTATTTTACTGTTTATTAAAATTAATTTTAATTTAAAATATTGAAAAATTTGGACAAAACACGAACTTTCCTTCAATTTCTGATGTAATTAATCTCCAATTAATTTTAATTATAAATTATATTTATTTTTTATTTCAGTATAAAACTTTGTGTTATTTGTTGCGTATTTTAAACCCCTTTTTGTACAAGCTCAACTTTTAAACAATGTAATTGACAGTGGTTCAAGTCGATTTTTAAATTTAACTTTTAATGAGATAAAAATTTGTGATATTTAAACAAAAACAAAATACAAAACATAATACAAAAATATAAAATCAATACAAAGTAAAAATTAGATAAACTTAGCAATCTAAGATGTCTTCTTTAGATTTGATCCCATTACTAATTTTGATCTAATTATACGACAATTAAAGCCTCATTATAAGAGTCAATATATTAGTTAATTAATAAATTAATATTGATTTAAATATAAATAGAATCAATGAAAACACATATTAATTAATTAGAGTAAAGAATGGAGAGACCGAAAAAGTGAAGTCAATATAATATATAGTATATAATATATTCAATATTTATTACTATTAATATTGATTGAATTTATTGAATATACGTATAGTATATGTATTGCGTATAGAGAAGAGAGAAGAGAGTTGTCATCAGTGATGTTGACTCGTGTGGTCTCTAAGAGCATGCGTTTGCTGTTTGCCGTCACTCTATCCGACTGTAGTCCTGATATCTCTGAGCCTACGGTTGAATAAATGAAAATCAAGTTATAGAGCGATCAATACCTTCATCTGATTTACCAGTTTTTAGCGTTAGACCACTCGACGTCCGCTGCCTTCCAATTAAAGCAACACAAGGGGTTGAAAACAAAGATTCTGGCATCTTCAAATGGGTTTATACTATCCTGGCCTAACATTCCTCTCTTAGAACGCTTTAGTTTTCTAATTACCTCTTTGTTAGTCTCGGATGAACTAATCGACCGCTTTTTCACGCTATGGAACAGTCCTTCGGGTAAACGCATTGAAGTTTTTGAGGCCTCAAGTAATTGCTTAATCATAGAAGTACTTCGTTTTGAGTCCTTTATTGAAGGAATCAATATTTTGGTCAATTTAGCCAAACTTTTTTCAGATTCACTTTTGCTTTGATTTTCGCCAATATTCTGATTAGGTCTCAAACCACAGCCATCGGTGTAAGAGCTGGTGTCTGATCGACATTTCGTACTATGAGTTCCCCTTATTTTCATTATTAAACAATATTAGAAAATGCAACTTTTATATTTTAATACTTTAAGTATAACAATTATGCTCACAGTTAATATACTTTTATTGCTCAAGACAATAAAAAATTCATAACTATTGTTAATAGAAGGGGGATATGGCTGTAATGTTGATAAAAAATAAAGTATGTTTTTAGTTAATTTTAATAATTTTTATCGTGCTAACCTACCATAAAAACTACAAATATTGTAGTTTATATTAGCATTACAGCCAAAAACTTTCTTAACAACCCCATTGGTGATTAAAACCAAAATAGATGATTTTACTTCCATCTACTAATTTAACAATATAGTAAGCCCAGTCAAAGTTGCCATTGGTTGAGAGCAATTTGGCTCAAACTGGATCGCTTATTGGTTAATATGCAGCTGGCTCAGCTAGTGCTAGCACTAATATGTACTACCAGCTCGGAAGAAACATTTATGAATTTTAGGCATTTTTCATTAATTTATCTAATTGTCCCGTGAGCAAGAAAAGTATTCTAATTGTCAAAGCTAGAAATTTATGCTACTAGAATTTTAAGTTTTAGCTAACTTAATAGCTCTTATCATTTAAAAAAAAAATAAATGTGAGATTTTTTATTTATCAAAAAATATTTTTGTGCAGTTTTAACTTTGTATTTTAATTACGAATAAATCAATAAATAACTTATGTTTTAAAATAAGTTGCCGTTAGATTGAAAAAGTTTTAATTAAAATTATTGAATTAAAAAAAATACAACTTTAAACTTAACTTAAAATAATTCAGTCAAAAATATAGATTATAAGTGCATTTTTATAGATTATAATTTATAATTTGATTTATAAGTGCATTTTTATTATATTGATATTAAATAACTCACCAAGCATCAAAGCCTTGTAGTTTGTATATGAGAAGCGCACATTTGACGTCATCACTAAAAATAATAATTATCCTGTTAATAATCATTTTTAAATACATTATATTAGCCTCTTGTACCTTATATCCGAATCACGAAATTCTGATATTAAAAACAAAATTTTTGTTAATTGTAAACCATTTTAAAAATAGATAATAAAATTAATTCTAAAAATAAGTTATTGTCTCTCACTATCACAGGAAGAATCGCAAAAATTTGTATTATTTTTGCGTCCAAGTGAGTGACACCAAAATAGATCATTAATTTGAAAAATGCCATAATTGCTACTGCCGTCAAAGTTGCCAATGTGGTGAGCTTTTGTATCCAGGCCACTTTCCCAAAACATTATACAGATCCCTTCAAAACAAATTCACATTTTGCTAAATCAAATTTTATCTTTAAATATTATTTAATAATTAAAATTAGAAACAATTTAATAAAAGACATTTGATCTTGTTTTTTTTTTCATTAACGCAGTTAAAATATAATTTTTGCATATTTGACTAATTTAGAGTAAAAAAATTAAATAAAATTAATTAATAGTTAAATCTAAAATTTTATTATTAATAAAAATAATATTTAAAATATGTTAAAATATATTTAATCAGATTCTTATTTTATTTTTAAACATTATCATTACATTCGCCTAAATTCTCAATTGGAATGTTGTGTTTGTTGTGTAATTCCCTCACGAGTTCACATCTTTTAAAAATTTTACACTCAATTGAAAAAATAATGCAAAAAACAAAAATTATTATCGTTTTAAACATATCTTTTCTCAAAAACACTTTTTATGAAGCAATCATAAGCTGAACATAATTTATATGCATTTAAATAATAAGATTACTTTTAAGAAATAAAATATTTGACTCTCGTCTCACACATCAAATTAATTCAATTATGTTTATTGAAACGATAGATTATTATCTATAAACATAATTTAATTGAATTTGTCAATTGAATATTATTTTTTATGTTGACAAAAGAAATATATAACTTATTTGCCAATTAACCTATTTATTAGAAATAGTTGAAAATAGATATTATATAATATTCCAATTCCTGTATTTATTCAACAAAATAATTCAAATAGATTTAGAATTTGATAAAATATGCAATTATATCATTTTATTATATAACTCTTTTTAGTGCTTTTTATAAATTTTTTGTTAACTTTTCCCAAATTACCGACATTTTAATTATAAAGCGAAATAAATATTAAATACTTATAACCTTTTAAAAGCATAAAAAAAAGATTCAGGATACGATGTTTATTTTGATAATTATGTAAAAAGATAGTAAATGTAAATGTAAAAGTTAATTTTATTAATTACAAAACAGAATAAATCAAATTATATCAAAAAGGATTTAAGCCATTGTGTAAAACCATTGAGTATTGAACTGAGGTCTCGAATACTGTTCTGATTGTGTGATCCGATAAAGATTGGAATCAAAATGATTTAAGTTTGCATATTGTGCACCAATTTTGTTATTCCATTTAGAACTGTATGGTTGGATTTGATTAATCTGCAGATATAATATAAAAGCAACATTTTTAAATTAAGGCTAAAAAAGTTTATACAGTATTCAGATGGGATTTCTCTTTTATAACTCTGTCTATACAGTACATACCAATCCATTTGGCAAAGAATTGGCATTTTTGTTAACATATGATTTGTTTTGGCAACTTTGATAAACGGCCCTAAATGTGATTGCAAGCCATTATTATCTTTGAAAACTGTAAAAATTTAATTTAAAATTTTAGTCACTCTTCACATACCACGCCTTAAAGCCATGAATACTAAAAATTCTTTTAACGCATTCAATATCATCTGTGATGTCGTCATCTCTTAGATCTGCAAAAATGTGAAAATTTAAATTTTGAATATAAAAAACTATAAATTTAATTAAAATAAAATTTTTATAATGTTTGCTTTTAAAACTCAAAGGCAAAATTTATTTAAATTATGTCAACTTAAAATATGTATTTTTTTATTAAATAGGAATTTTTTTAATTTATATAAATTATTAGTATCATATTTATATTAATATTAATTTTGTTTCAAAATATAATAAAAGTGTTACCGTTTAAATTTTATTTATTTTATATTGTATTTAATTGCATTTTAAACGTCTCAATTTTTTTAGTAAAACAAAATTTGTATTTAAAAATTTGTTTGGATTTTATATCGCATTTTAACTACATTATTTTAAATTGCTTTAAGGTAAAGATTATTATTTTTTAATTTAAAAATTGAAGATTAATTTTTTAGATACATTTAAATTACTATAATTTTTATAATTTTTAATTTATTGCATTTTTTTGTTACAAATTGCTTTGAAATTAAAATTTTATACAAAAATTAAAGCATTACAGTAATAAAATAATCTTACATAGTCACTCTTAAAATATATTCTTAAAGTAACAGACCTGGCAATCACTAATATAGTCTAATATATGAATAAATGAGATAATTAGCTTGTTTAAAACTTACATTGACAAGGAATCGAACAGACATTTGCACTGCGTTTCCCATTCTGAGGATCGCACCAGTATTGCTCATTAATCTAAACGATGTTTTAATAATTAGAAAAATTTAAATTTATTTTCGTATAGTTTGTAATATTAACCTGAAACAATCCGTGGTCTCCATTGTAGCGATTGAATGCATTTGTATTATAAGAACTTTCTTTTCTTATAACACAAAGCCCTTTCAGTCAGTTTGTTAGAAATAAAAAGAAACAAAAAATTAAATACAAATTTTTATTTGTTTATTCAATTATTGCTTACATGTGTCTATGTCCTGGAACAAATTATTGTTTCTAGCAGATAACTCTTCAGCCAATTCAAGTTTGTTGTAAACTTTTGGAAAAACATTTCCAACATTTGATAATACAAAACAAAGTATTAACTTAAAATATATCATTTTCATTTTATAATATTATATTCCGATTCTTATTCCTCGAAATTCTGAGTAAAACTGCAAATTAATAATTTGATCGCAAGAATAATATACGTATTAGTTATCATTTTTTATAAAACCTAAGGCTATTAATCTTAAACGAGTTACGAATTAACTCACGTTTTGAGAATTATTAATAATTTCAAATAAAGATGACATAAGTCTTACTTTAATTTGACACTTTATATACGATTGTGGTAAATGTTCAGGGAGAGTAACTCCCCCAGATTTGTTTCACAGCTTAAAATTGCATACTAAAATAAATGTTAATTAATTTTTTTAATTATCAGCAATTACAAAAATAAAGATTGGTTCAATAAAATTTTAAAAAATAAAAGATATATTTAATATCTTTTTAAATTTTAAAAAAGTTTTAGCTTTATTTTTAATGATTCACTCTTTTAACTTGGTCAAGATTAATTATCCCTGGTTAAACGATAGAAGTGAACTTAAAATTATGAAAAATTTTCAATTCGTGATAAAAATGAAAAAATCAGAAAAAGTTTAAAACATTATTTTATTCAATGATCTTCTAAATGATTAAATTATTTAAAAATTCAATTAAATGTTTGGTTTAATGTTTCTTTCAAAATAGAAATCCTTGAAATAGAATTAGCATTACTTTTGTTTTGACATTTGACACCTATTTTATGTTTGAACTTTATTTCGCTAAAATTTATCAAGAAAAAAAGAAAGAAAACTAACGTTGACAAAATTAATTACTTAACTATATAAATATGAATAGTCAATACCGTTCATTAACTTTAAAACTTAATTTCGATTCAAGGCTTCTATACTAGAGTTTATATAATTCTAGATTTAGAGATAAATAAAATTGTGTCTAAATTAAATCAATTAATTATTTAATAGTATCTTTCTTAAAAACATTGATAAAAATAAGCAAAAAATATGTTTAAACACTTTAGCGATAATTTAATTATTTAAAAATGAATATAAAACAAGTTTATGTGAATGTGCTTACAATTAAGCATTAATGTAGTTCTTATATAATACATAGCTATAATAGAAACAATACTATAAAAAATGCATAAAATGTAACAAATGTTGGGCTAAAATCATTTGGACTTCGCCTCCGCTTCTTCTCGTTCTTCTTTGTGTAATAAATATGTTTGTAATGGAGTTATCAGAATATAAATAGGATTTGTGAACGCAATTAGTGTACAAAAACAGTTGAATATATTCACCTGAAATTTGAATAAATAAAATCAATTACTGCCATAAAAGGCATATTTAAAACAAAACTATTTTACCCAAAAGGCAGAGCTCGGGTATTGTGATTCCCAAACAAAAAGAGGAAATTGGAGTAATGAGACGACGGAAGCAGTTGTGCTCATAATACCCAACAAGCGATTGAAGTGATCGCCATTGAATCTGAAAACACAGTTTCGGTTAAAACTATTTCTCATAAATATATCAATTGCTTACCTAATGCGCAGATAAGCGGTTCCGACGGCGACCAGAAATGCTCGAAATATAGTCATGAAGACTATGGATGAATAGATTGCAGTCTCGCTGTCGAAGAATCGACATAAAAGACATGCACTTAGGAAGAGAGTTGTTATGAAAATTGGCCAAAAGCCGGCTCTCACTCGTCTTAGTTTCCTTTTAAAAGGATCTGTTTCTTGGTCTGCTTTTTGGACACTCCAGTCCATCAGAAGTCCGGCCATTGGCGCCAAAACCAGACCAACTACTTGTGCGCAACCGTATATTTTAGCAAAATTTCCGGCGCTTTGGTTATCATTAGTGACTCTTTGTAACCATAAGTTTAGAGATCCGACATACATGACCATGTACCTATTTAGACAGTTTATAATTATGTTAAACAACATTGACACTTTAATTGCTCATTGCTTACGTGATAAGCCATGAGAACCACCACTGATGCAAATTAAAGGCCAGTGACCACAAAGATATCTTAAGCGGAAGATTCTTCTTTACAGCCATGGCTGGTCCAACGACCGGAACGACAGACATATTCTGATCTTTGATCCAAAATATTGAATTATTTTTTACACTATTTGGAGTACTATTAGCAGTACTATTATTATTGTTTATATTAATATTAATATTAATTTCATTTAATTTATTTATATATTTTTCATTTTCATAATTCGGTGTTTTTCTCGTGAAATAAGGCGTTGAAAGAGTTGTAAACTTTTTTAGCGTTACTTTCGGTGACATTATCATAAGACTCGATTGAAAGACATTTCTTTTAAAAATAGATTTCTTTTTGTCAATCGACTCAATCTCTTCTTGAATTCGATCTGAAGGTAATATTAATAAAGTGAACGGAAACATAAGAGTACTGATTATGGCCAGCAGTAGAGTCACCGCAAAGTATGACATTCCGGAGTCAAATAGATATTTAAGTATTACGAAGATGACGGCCGACGCACAGAAGGCACCCGAATATAAACTTATTATTGTTGAACGTCTCGACGGATAGAGATTCGCAAATTGCATATTAGCTATACGTAAAGGAACTCCACCTAAACATAAAAGAATTACGGCCGGGAAGATTAGGTATGGACGCTCTGTAATGAAGATAAAATTCAAATTTAGAGTCAAACTATAGTAAATTTACAAAAATCATATAAATTTAATCACAATTTTGCAAATTTATTAACTTTTTGTAAACTTTATACAAAAAAAAAGTTTTCTAAATCGATTCATTATTATCGGTAAATATTTAAAAATCAATTTATTACTAAAAATTGTCATTAATTAATGGTAAAACAATTGATTTGTTTTTATTTTATCTTTTTGTATATTAATAAAAATATTTTATTTAAACATAATTTATAAATAATAAAAAAACAAACAAAAAATAATAACTTAATTAGCCTCGAAAGCTAAAATTAATCTTTAATATAACGAGCTTAAAATAAGTGATTTATAATCAAAATCGACACAAATATAACAGTCAATACATTTTAAAAACAAAAAACTGTATATATTTCCTTAACAATGAAATTCGATGGAAATTTTATTATTGATTTGCAATTTTCCCCAAAAGCATACAAATAAAACATTTTAGTTAATTAATTAATAATAAATAGAATGATAACAATATCAATATTCTTACCCGAGTTCGTTAGGCACAGCAATAACGCTCCACCCGTTATAAGACAACTGAAAATATTAATAATTAATTAATTGGTTACTATTTTATAAATGAGTCGATTAATCACTACCTAATTAAGAGTCGGACCAGTTTTAGACCCCATTTCTCTAAAAGAAAGCCCCAAATGAAAGCAGAGAATCCCATACAAAATGAGCCGATAGTATAAGCCAGGTTAAGAATTTTGTCCTGTGCGCCACACCCTTGAGGTTTCTATTGATTAATAAAATTAATATAATTGTTGTTTTCAAAACACAATATTTTGTTGTGAAATAAGAGAAAAGTGTCGACAAACTTATTTTTTCAATTAGTTTTTGTTTTTTAATAAGAACTTCTTCATAATAACTGTCATAACAACTGTTTTTGTAGTTAATGGCATAAAGGAAAGCAACATGTTATTTTAAAATGTTAAACTCTATCTTAAGATACTTTTTACTTTTGTCATTTGTTGCTTAATAGATTTTTTAATTTATCGATATATCTTTACAGGTTTTTAATTAAAACATTAGATTTTAAATAATTTTTTTTAACTTAAACTATTTAAACCATGAATTTTAATTGCTATTTTAACATGTTATTTTATTTGTTTTATTAAATACAGTAAATGCCAAAATAAAGATAAAATTTGCTAGATACTAACTTAATATAAATTTTAACATTTTCTAAAACACAAATTAATGTTTTTCCTAGTTCAAAAGATTAAAAATTTATTATTTCTTAAACTTGTTGAAATGTCTTATTTTTATATTGTTCTTTAATTAAAAATATTTTTTAATTAATTTTTTTTAAATATATTAGAATTAAAATTAACAACCAAATTCTATTTCTTTTACAATTAACTTTTATATATAAATTAATTTTTGTTTAAATCAAATAAAAACAAATAAATAAAATCTTACATAAATTGATTTAAACGATGGTTCGATCTGATAGGCCTCGAGTTGTTCCAAAAATGTCAGATTTGTGTTATTATTGTGGGAATCAATCAAAAAGTCGATAAACTCTTTGTTTAAAGTTTTCAATTTTTTCATAAATCTATTATCATTTTTGTCACTATTTCTCTTTAAAACTATTTTCCGTTCAGTTGTTTCAGAAATATTAAAATCACTAAAACTGTTGACCGAAAACTGAGGCCCAATATCATCGCAGATATACTGATAAACTCCTTCCGATTTAAGCATATAATTCATTGCAGACCAGCCCAGGATTGTACCGCTGAAGACTAGGTTCTCGAATAGACCGACTATTAGAATCAGTCTCTTCTTCCAAACAGGAGTCGACATTTTAATCGATATTTAATCTGAAATTATATTTTTGTTATTTATAATTAAATTTTAGAATTATATATATTTTCAATTTAAATAAATTGCGAACAACAAACAATAGTTTGAAAAGTTATTGTACTTTCACTTAAAAAGCAAAACAAATCAAGTAAGCTCATTTGTCTGAACCTTTCGACATATGGACTTAATCAATGTCTGGATCATTGCAGATCCAAAGACTTCTTTATAGTTGGAAAGTCAACCATAAAATCCTAAACAACTACTAAAAGATGTCTAACCGGTCAACAGTAAAAAATGATAATTTGATGCAAACATAAAAAATTTAATGGCATGTTATGGCAGCACTCGACTGGATAACCCCTGGCTACTTTTATTCAGATCAAAAGCACACACATCCTCCGCTTTACTTCAGTCAACTCTTTCCTAAACCTCTTCTTTTTAATCATTTGTTTTCTATTCACTTATGATTGGCTGCAAACGAGACAACACTTCAAACATAAAGCAGTTTTGAACTGTAAGTCACTTTCTATAAATTCTTACAGCGCCGACAGCTCTGTCAGTCATAGCCGGAGCTGCACTAAAGGTATGAAAGTGCTGCTCAAGTTGTAGTGGTGAGGGTCAATACATCTATAGCGTACTACCGGTTCCAAAGTAGTCTCCGAACGACTAATTTTAGTCTTTGAATACATAAATAAATCAGTTTTTAATTATTTTAAGTCAAAAAACGATTGAAATCCAATTATTTAACATTCAAATAGATATGACTTTGAAATATATGTAAACAAAAACAATAAGTTCTTAATGATTGGCAATGCATTAAAAATGGGTCATTTGCTCTACAATCCAATCATTTTTTTCGAAAAATTAGTTTTTCGATCAATTTTTCTATTTTAGGTTATTTATCAAATATTTTGTTTTAATCGATTGTAAATACAATTCATTGTTTATGTTAGTGATCTAATAAGCATTTCTAATTTTCTATATTTAGAATACTAATTATTTTGTTTTGAAATCATATAAGCAAGCAATTATTAATATATATTTCAAATGATTGGAAATTTTTTGAATATATTAATTATTGTTATTCTCATTTGATGAGATCAAAAGTTCAAGTTTAATATAATATATAGAATGAATAAATATATAATGCAATTATTTTTCTAGTACAAATATTCTTGAGCATTAATCTGAGCAAGTTTTAGCAAACAAACTAGCTAAATAAAAGTTAACATTGAAATCAAATAGACACAAATTCTAATTAATTTAAAATTTCAATTAAACTTAAAATCTTTTTTTAAATTTTTTAAATAAATAACAAAATTTTTCCTTATTTTACATCAAATGCTTAATTGAATTCAAATTTTATTTTATTTTAAAAAATTGGAACAAAAATCAATTACTGATCTATTTTCAAAAACAAAAAAAAATAAATAATAGATTATAAATAAATTTCCTCGTGCTATTATACATATAAAATTTTTTTTATAGATATATTGATTAATTTAAAAACAAATTAAATAGAAAATTTATATACACACATATTAATATATTGATATATAATAAAAGAAAGTATAAAAATTTTTGATTAATAATAATTTATAATTAATTTTTTGGTCATCACAAGGTTAAGAAAAAATGTTTAATCTAACTTTTACTTCTATTAATACAATTATTTAAAAAATTTAAACTAAAAAAACTAAATTTTTTAAATTTTTAGCTTCACAAAAATTTTAATTTTAAATGTAAAATGTTTTTTAAAAATTAAAGCAAAAAATATTGTCAATTTAACAAGGCAATTAAAAACACAAAAAATACACATTAAATATGAAATTTAAATATGAAATAATAATAGTTAATTTGTGGACTAAATTACAATAATTAACAATTTAAAAAGAATAAAATTATATAATTACCAATATATTGAATATTAATTTCTTCGTTTTAAAAGTTTGCGAAATATTTTTGAATCATTAATTAAACAGAATTGTTAAGTATTCAAAGAAAAGTTTATTTTAAATAACTCAATAAATTTATTGCTTAGAAAAATTTTATATTAAAAAACTGTATTTAATTGAAAAAGTTGATAGAAATAATTGACTGTTCTTTCAAAACGACATATCTGTATTGATTTAGATCTTTATCACAAATGTAAGAATTGAAGCAATAATTATATTTTATATAATTTTCTTTTCCTATTCTATACATTGGGACAGAAATAGGGGGAAAACTAAACACTAACTGATGTGTTTGACATGTGTTAATTAGAGTCCAATTAGAGACAAATGAATCTAAAAATTAACTCAAACTTTGTGTCAATTAAAAAAAGAAATAAATTTTATCGAAATAGATATTTAGGAATTTTAATCTTTTTTCTTTCTTTTTTTGTACTACACATCGAATTCTGTCTGTTCTCTCACTGTATTCAAGGCTCAGTTAGAGTACATTTATACTGAATTGTCAATTGAATGTCTGAAACTGTAAGAGTAATGGTATTAGAAGAGAGAGAGAGAGAGAGAGAGAGAGAGAGAGAGAGAGAGAGA
>JAQFXP010002828.1:0-14006 GCA_034693685.1 Belba bartosi | reverse complement strand
TAATTTAACTGGATTTAAACCGGATTTAGCACCAATTTAGGGAAAATTTCCTAATTTTGGGCAAAAAACCCAAAAAACCCAAAGCTCGAGGGGGGTACTTTTTCTCGGACCAAATGCTAGGGGGGGATAAATGCCAATTTTTAAAATCAAGAGGGGGGTTTGGCTGACCCCCCCCTTCACAATGCCTGAATAAAATATAATAAATTTTACATTAATTAAAAAAATAATTTTTAAAAATGCCATTAATTTAATTAAATTTATTTTTGTTTTTTGTTTAATTAGTAGCATTTTATTACAATATACTATTTTAATCTAATTTACATTAATGTTTTCTATTTTTTAACATTTGACAAGAAAATTAACTTGCAAATTAAGTTGAATTGCTAACGAAAATCATAGTAACAAATAGATGAACAAAAATTTTTCTTTAACAGCTCAACTTAATTTGCAAGTTAAAACTTTTCTACTTAAACATGCAGATGTTAGCAGTGACACCAGTTCAATCACGTCGTAATACACACAAAAAAAACGTACTAGTTTTATTAGAATACTAGAAATAATTTTTAAATACAATAAAAATATTATTAAATTTAAATGTTTTCTTTACTCTTAAAGATTTTGATTAAATACGCATTGAAATGTTTAATACAGTATAAAATAAAAATAATAAAAAAATTTATAATAGATTTTTGTAAATTTATAATGTTTTAAAATTAAATTATTTATAGTGTTTATAATTAAAATATAAATAATTGTGAAATTAAATCAAATGTAGGTAAACATACCATTTATGCAAATAAACATTAATTAATCAGATAACCAAGACAAAAACAAAGCTTTAATTTTTAACCTAAGTTTTTGAAATTGGTAGAATTATAAACTGGAAATAAATTTTAATTTTGCGCTAGAAATATCTGCTGCCTTAAAATAAACCTTGCTTTTTTCATAAAATTAATTACAAATAAATTATTACAGTAGTATGTTTCATCAAATCGTTGCAAAAATTTGGCATGAAAACTTTGAAGAAATTTGGCCAAATTTAGGCCATTTGTTTAATATTGCTTAGCAACATAGAGAAATCTGAAAATGAGACTTAAGTTATTTGAAAATCGCAAAGATTTATTTTTAAAAATTCAATTTTTTTCTATGCTTGTTTATATTAACTTTCTGTTTTTAATAAAATTATGTCTATAATTTTTAAAAATAGTTTTTAAATAACAAAAGATATAAATAAATAATCAAAATATAAAACAAAGTTAATATTGCCAAGCTAGTAATAATGTTTTTTATATATAATAATAAATACCGGAATTATAAATTAACCGAGATCTTTTTTAATAATAAGCTGTTTTAAAAATTAATAATATGTTGTTGTATTTGAAAACACATAAATATATAATAATGAAAATAATAGCAAACTTATGTATTTATTAAAAAATTAGCAATAAAATATTATTTCTTGTCATATTGTATTTCTATACAGTGCCCTTCAGATGTATGTCTCCAACAACGATGTAGTCACAGTATCCTCCAAACCAAACATTTTTAATTAACCCTATAACTTAAGGGGTAGTATTTAAATTTAAAAAATTGTAAATGTAAATAAATACTAAATAAATCATACCAATATGTTAAGCGCTAAATAAATTTACTTAAATATTTTAAAACAAAAATTAAAACCACAATTAAAAATTTTATAATTAATTTAATTTTTATATAAAACTATATTTTGGACACAGTCTTGTTTACAATTGCAATTTACTTCAAATATAAATTAATAAAATAATGTAATGCAGAATTAAATTAATTATAAAATGTTTAATTGTGGTTTTAATCTTTGTTTTAAAATATTTAAGTAAATTTATTTAATGCTTATCATGTTGGTATGGTTTATTGAGTATTTATTTACATTTACATTTCTTTTTATTAAAATACCACCTCTTAAGAAATAGGGTTAATTAAAAATGTTTGATTTGGAGGATACTGTGACTACATCGTTGTTGGGGACATACATCTGAAGGGCACTGTAGTATATTCTAGCTATAGTCTGTTATAAATAATTGATACATTTTTGACTGTATTCATTTAATGTTAAATTTATTAAATATAAAAATTTTTTCGAATTTTGTTTTAAAATATAAACTTTTACCTATTTTTAAACCCCAAATTTATATTAACATTATTATTTATAAATAAACTAACTATATTATTTTTAATATAGTCATTGTAATTGTAGGAAAATTATTAAAATTATTTTGGTATAAATTTGCAATCTTTATTAAAATTGTAATTGTATCAATATTAATATTCTAAACTCAATATTCAAAAATCCAAACTCTAATGCAATTTAAAAAGTAACATGTTTCATAATTAAATTTGCATGTTAATTCAAAACTCAAGAGCTCTTAGAGAAGCCACTTAACATAGATTGGTTGGAACTGCCACTGATCCGGCTGTCCCTTATGTTCGATGCCTTTGATTAGAGATTTGGACCAATCGAATGGCGGCAATGATTGATGAGTGGGTCCACTGACGGCAAACATTGAATAGTTTTGCATCAAATCATTTGAAGTGATTTTTGCATCAATAGCTCCCCGAGCTCTGAATCCGAGCACTGGTATAGCATACTGTCCATTGGGATCATTGAGATCATTACGAGCGGCAATGGCTAAGTCTGCGGAACAGTTAGGCCGACAGTTGTCGTACTGTGAAAGCGGATCATTAGTGAAGTCGTTTTGACGCATCAAATGCATTAATGAATGCAAATCAACCACTAGTTTGTGTTCGCGACTAAATATCTGCGCTCTCGAGCACTCGTCATAACTGAAATATTTGCCGAATTTTTCCTTTAGTTGAGTATAACCACCAGTTTTGTAGATGTTTTCAAAATACGGAATATTATAAGAACTCCAATATTGGTTTTGGCGTAAAATATGAGTCATATCTTGACTTTGTATTAAATTCGGTAATTGTTCGCAAATCCACAACAAATTATCTTTGAGTTGGTCTGGTTTAGTGCCGGTGCTAAACAGCTTGTAGTCAATAATCATGAATTGGCTGTTATAAGTGCCGCTATTATAAGTGCCAAACACTTGTGACCATTCCTGACCACATTTCGAGAGTCTGTTCGCAACCAAAACCCTAATAAACTCAAAAACTTTATCATTCGGTTGGACTGATTGCCAGAGCGACTCATTGCTGAGTATCTCAAAAGTGGTCTCTTGTACGACAAGTCCAGACGAGAGTATATAGAAGTCATCTAATGATAAGACTGCGCCCGGATATGACGAAAAGGACATACAATGTCCGGCAATCAGGCCTTTATTGGCAGAGTTTGGCAATAAATGAAACCCAAAATCGTATTTCTTAATTAAACGCAACATTGAGTCATATGGTGACCACATATTGTGCGCCACTAAGAGGTCACTTCCGTCCGCCAATGGTTTAACAATTGCAGAACACGAGCTCTCGCCTAACAACCGATTGATTGATCTTTTGTTTAGCACTTCTTCCAAGACATCCAGATCTGGGATTAGATTTAAAAGAAAAATTTTACCAAATATTTGAATATCAATGTGCGGACCAATCGGTTTGCGATTTTTGGTCTTTAAGTCATAGCCATCTTGTAGTCCAGTTATCTGTTCCAGAATTAATGCCACGCTATGCCAATAGGGATCCGATTGACGACTCGATTCAATTTTATTTAACATAAATTTGATGTTAGTCTCAATAAATGCCTTTAGTTTTGATTGATATTCTTCTTCATCAGTGAAATAATCGTTGAGTTTATTATTGAAGTGATTTGTAATTAACTCTTCGGTTACATATCCTTCGATAAGTCCCGCGAAATACGATTGATGTGAATCTGGTTTCGACTCATTTGTATGAATTTCTATTTGAGCCCAACTTTTTTCAATTTGAATATTAATATAAAATCAATTAATTAATTTACCCATGTCCTCTGACATACAATTGCCGCAATTATAAGTCATTTTCGGACAAAATGAGTCAATCAGAATCTATGCAATTGTATATTATCTAAGTATAATTGCACCTTGATCAAAAACTTAGATATTATTGCAAAAAATTATTAATTGATATTAAATATAATTTTTTAAATAAAAATAACATATCTTAATCTAAAATAATAGTTTTAACTTGTTATCAATTTTAAATCTGGTTTAAATTATTGAAAAAGTTTTAGCTAATAACACAATTGTAAATATGAAATAATTATGCATTTTAGAATTTTTGTTTTACCAAGAATGCATTAGAATCTATGATTTAGAATTTAAAATAATTAAATATATTGTTTTTAATAAAAAAAAATTACACGGAAACAATTAAGATATATTATATTGAATAAATTTTAATCTATAAACAAATATAAATAGCAAAAATATATTTTGTAGTTTTAAATAACATTTATTCTAAAATGTAATGCAATTGTACCTAGGTATAATTGCGCCTCGATCAGAAACTTAGATATAATTGCGGCAATTATAAGTCAGAGGATACGGTAAATAGTTTAACAATTGAATTGTTTATTTACCCATTTTCGGCGATTGTATTCTTGAATTGAGTCCAAACTATGTAATCATTATTATTCTTATATTTAAATTCATTACATTCGGCGATCTCTCCATTATTTTTAATAAGGTAAATCATTATTTTAGATAATATTTGATTCAATATCAGCAATCTAAATTTTGAAACAACAGTATTTTAATTGAGTTTTGTGTTAAGTAGAGTCTTATATTTTGTAAATTTGGCATTACAATATATTTATTTTCTTATTTTAACACACAAAATTCTTTTATAAACATAACTTACCTTGATTGAAAAATCAATGTTTTAAATTCACACTGAAAAACAAATAAACATTGTATCAAATGTAATAGTTTTATCAAATCTAACTTGTAAGCAACAAGATCAAAAGTATATTTTATGTATAAAACTAAAAATGACCTTCAGTTTTGATATTGCAAAAAAATTGAAAACTAATTTTTAACTCACAATTAGTAATGTGAGTATAAACCATAGAAAGTATTAAAAATTTCTTCCCTTTCTTAATGTCTGATACTATTGTGACCGCCAGTCAGTCTGTGAATTAGGGAAAGGCCTGAATCTGATGTCCAGAGCAGAGAGTGGTTATGTAGAAACAGTTCTATTGTTTTGAATCAAAACCGTTACGATATAAAGATAAAGATTGTTGTAACAGCAGTATAAGCAAATCAACACAAGTTTTAAATAATTTAATTAACTTTATTAATGATTAAATTAAGAATTTGGAATAGTTTTCAGTTTAGTTTCTGTATCAACAAGTGTCTGAAACTGTAATTAAAAAATTCAATAGATTTTATATTTTTGTCGCAAAGGGAAAATGATATTCAGTGCAATCATTGCGAAAAATATATTTAAAATTGAATCTAAAAAGTAAAAAAAAGTGTTTAGAATTACAGAATTCAATTGAATCTCTCTTAATAACACTGATTCTGAAATTTGACTCATTATTTTAGTCAATTAAAAGTTATATTAGCCAGATAAAACAAAATTACAATCTAAATTACTAAAATAATGAGCTAGTTTATATTTTAAACTCCAATTGTCTGCTTCAAACTATCGATTAATACAAATTTTAAAATGAGTTTTATTTCAATTCAAATGATTATTATACTTAATAGTCTGAATAATCTGTTATCTAACGCCAAACAAATTATTGTCATTTATGGCATTGCTCTCCAATTAGTAAGAGTTCAAAAGTGTTGTTTAGCATTTTTGCTGTTTATTAAACATACAAAAACAAGATATGTGCAATAGCATTAAAGAGCTCGCCGGAGCTATTACAGATATCTTGTTTTGTATTTATTAAATAATAGTTAAAATAACCAACAAACAATTTTAAACTTTTATTAATTTGAGAACACTAGTTTATGTTTCACAACAAAAGTTTAAATTTACTTAAATTTTACTTATTTTTACAAATATACTATTTATTTTGTTTTTTTTAAACAAAATGTTGCATAATTAATAGTCAAAAAAATTACAAAAAAAACATTTGTTAACTTGGTGTTTGTTTAAGTTAATATAAACATTAATCAAACAATTTAATATTGCAAAATTATAATTTTAAATAAATTTAATTTTAAAATTAAGTATTTATTTTAACTTAATACAATTGAAAGTTAAAATAACAGTTAAAAGATTTTTGATGTTTTTAGCCATTAATAATTTATTGTTCTTAAAAGCAACTGTAATTGGTAAATAATTAAACATAATTGTACAAAGCTTTCAAGTTAAAAATTAAATAAATAGTCATTTAGTTGTTGTTTAAGCAACAAAATATATTTGCAGGCTAAAATAATTATGGAATCAATCAATCAGTTATATCAATCAGGAAATGATTTTCTGAGTATTAATACGAGATATGCTATCAGTTAATGATATAAAAATAATCTCAAATTGATTGAAAACATAATTAAATTTTTGTTATACACTAAAAGAGCATTATTTGCTCGTTAAAAAGATTTTTTCCTAAGTGTTTATATCCAATTACTGAATATCTAATCACAAAAAATAAACAAGTAAAAATAAAACAAAAAAAACTGATTTGGTTATATCATTAATTAATTTAAGAATGCCAGACATTACAAATTAATCTAGATAAAAAATATAAGCAAAGATTTTTATTTAATAGAACTAAAAATAAAATCAAAAATTATATGAAATCAAAAAGTTTTTAACATTTAAGTAATTGAAATAATATGAAATTAAATTATCATTTTTTTAACTTAAAATAAATATGAATTTTGCAATAATTACTAATAGTGTTTATAAATGTCTGGGAATTAATTTAACTGAAACTCCGTTTTTAGGGGAAACCGTAATTAGCTTAAAGTCGAGCTCAATATCACCAAGCTCTGTTCGAGTGCCAGCTACAATTTTATACTTGTGCAATATTTTAGCCAGAGTAAGTTTAATCTCAAGAATGCCAAACCGTTTTCCGGGACATATTCGGGGGCCGACACCAAACGGCTGAAATATAACCGAATCCATACTGGCCTCTTTGTTTAGAAACCTAGCTGGCTCAAATCGAAGCGGTTCCGACCAGAGTTTCTCGTCTCTGTGCAACTGAAAAATGGGAACTCGAATGTCAACCCCTTTTGGAATAAGAAATGATCGAAATTTATAGTCAATATCCGGCGAACGACTGATAAACATAGTATCGACGGGAAAGAGACGAAACGTCTCATTAACTACGGCTTCGGTTAGTGATAGATCAGTCAATACATTGTAGTTAAAGTCGTGCTCTTTGTTATACAATTCATTAATTTCTTCAAAACATTTTTGTTGTATATCCGGATAATTAATTAGATTATGAATAATAAAGCCAAGTATGTTGAGCGGGCTTTCATACCCGGCCTCATGTAATAGTATAATGTTGGCCACTATCTCCTCGTCACTGAAGCTCTTCTCATTCAAAGCAGTAATCGATTTATTATTTGTATTCTTGTCATTACGTGAGTCTATCATCAATTGAAGTATATCTCTGCGATTATTATCTCTATTATTAATAAGTTTGTCATTGGCTTCCAATCGGTTCTTCAGAATAGTCTGACCGGCTTTGAGTAGTAGGCCATGACTGGTGTGGCCGAAGTAATCGCAAAGCAATTCATTAAAATCGCGTAAAATATTGATTATTAACGAGAATTCAGGCAAACAAAGCAGTAGTGAAGCAAAGAATTGATTCGGTTTTATAGAGAAGACTCCGCGCGTGGCCTCAATCAGTGGATTCTTCTCAAAGTTATTCTGTATATCCGTATGAATACTGAACGAACTTCTATCTACTGTATCCATAGTCAGGCCCTCCAGTATTTCATATATATTAAATTCTTCGTTATTTTCGGCAAATTTATCAATTTTTGCTAACATTTCTTCGACACAAATCTTAATTACGGGAACATTGGCTTTGAGTTGGGATGAGCTAAACCAGGGACTCATTATTGTCCGCATTTTCTTCCATCTGAATGACTCGACTCGAGCGACCTTTCAATACGACAACAATTTTTATATTTAATTAAAATTGAGTACTAATTAATTAATTAAATTAAAATTTTTGCAATAAACTCAGTAATCATGTAATTAAATGCATTTACATCTGATATAACGTCTAATTTTATCTATTTAATTTTAGAATTCAACTCAAATTTCTTTGAATATATTTACAGCTAATAAATATAGGGTTTAATCAAAACAATTATTTTTTTTATAATACGTTTGAATTTGTTGTACATATTTAGTGAATTTGCTTTGAATTTAAACATATTAAAACTTATTAATGTTAAACAAATTAGTTTTTTTATTGTCACATTATTCTAAATTCCCCTTTTTAACATGACAAATATTTAAATTTAATTTATTAAAGAAAAATATCTGAAGTGTTATCAAAATAGCACTTATTTTGATTAAATTTTAAGAATAAAATAAATTTCTCAATTCAACAAAAAAAAGAGATCTTTTTAAATGATAATTGTCTAAAATGTGTTACCATTTGATGATACTTCCAATTGCGATATATACCACCCGGGATTATATATGGCCGGTGCGAAAAGTGCTGAAAGTCTTTGATTTGGATTAGTTTCAATAATTCCGGATCCGTTACCACAATAAATGGTTTTGCGCCCAAATAATAGCCGAAAACACTTCCGTATTTTGCTTTCCATTTATCGAAACACTCGTTATAACCAATTGTGTTATAGTCCGACATATTTCCGAAAATCAAATGTGGTTTAGGTCCGGGTATATCACATCTCTCTAGAATTGTCATTCGTCTCACTCTTTGATAATAAAATAATGCAATTATTAGGCAAACAAATGCAATAATTAAAAACATTTTTATCGTATAGCAAATCTATTTTATTTTTTAAACTTTAAAACTTTTTTATGTTTGATTTTATAAAATTTTTAATTATAAAAAGTAAATAGTTTTTCAGCAATATGTATGTATCGCCAATTTTGAAAAATAATAGACATTTAAAATATATCAAATGTATGACAAGAAGTTCTGCTTAGTATCAAACGATTGGGTTCTAAATGTAAAGATTAAACAAATTTACTAAGAAATCATAATTGATAATCAATTTATGTCTATCTTTATAAATATTTGTTGCATAAACAAGTAAATTATTTAAAAGTAAATGAATTAGTTTCTATGCAAATGCTTGGACAGGAATTTAAACTAATACTGTATTGTCAATAATTTAATAGTAGACTTAGCTCTGAATCAAAACTAAAAATTAATTATTTATCAAAAAATACTTTTAGTTAAAACATTTTATTCAGATTTTATTTAAGACTAAAAAATAAAAAACTAATCAAAACAGGATTTTTAATATTTAAGTAATGTTTGCAATATTTAGTGTCTGGAATTAATTTTTAAAAATCACCTTGATTAAAACTGTTTTGAATCGAACCTAAGTCATAAATTATATGAGTTATTAATTACAATTAAAAAAACAGTATTTAAGACATTTATTGATTGTATTATAAAACTCTTAACTATTAATTGTTTACTAAAGAGTAGAGACTTAATGATAACTAAAAAATCTTTGTTTTAATCAGATATTCAAATCCCAAATCAGGCATTTAATGCATAATTGAATTTCTAACTTGATCAAACTTATTATTTAATTAAACAATTAATCAAACAAAAACGGTGAAAACTTTTTGCATAACTAACTTGCACATAGTTTAGTGGGCAAAGTGCCCGGGGATTCCAGGCATGGCCTCGAACTCACGCTAAACATCACTCCATTTTTCAGTTGGCCTTCAATTTTCAAGGTCTTCAATATTCATGAGATTATAGACGCTATAGAATGTGTTTACAGTTTAGAGACCGAGAGTCGGAGAGTCGGAGACATAGAAATAAAAAATCAATACGAGTTCAGTTCAAACCAATTGATTGAGTTTACAGTCGAGACTAAATCGCGAGTTAATTCAAAAGTTCAATGAAGGTATTTAGATATTGATTTGCAATTAATGTAATTATACATTTATACATGCTTATTCTTGAAATTACAGCCAATTTTGTACAGCTATTACCGAAGTTCGTGTTCGTGGAGAGTGAGAGCCGGTATGTATTGTCAGCTTAACTTAATTAACCCAATTGTGTCACTACTTAATCATATTTTTCGCTATTTTTTCAATTGTTTTGTTTATCGTATATGCGATACAAGTGAAGCAAATTTGACAAATGCTTGTTAGGTCAGAAAATAGTGATTAAATATCTAATTTTGTTTGAATTATTTTCTACAGTATTTTTCACACAATTATGTTTTAGACAAATATATTAATCATTAAAAATAATATTTTGGTTAATAATAAAGTATTTGTGTTAACATGTGTTAGGCTTTGAAATATTAGGCTTTAATGCAAAGTAATGTCATTTCGAATAATTGAATCAAAAATATTTAGTTTATTCGGAGAATATTATTAAATGAGATTTCCAACCAAAAAGGAGCATGCTTAAAAGTGGCACAAAAATCAAACTAATTGTAAATTATAATTATATTTTTTGGTTACTATACGAACGATAAAACAAATTAAATTAAAACCTTTTGATAAGTTTCTCGAAACAGAGTTGAGATTTGATTTATTATATTATGTAATGATTAGTAGAGTTAGTGTTAGTGTCAGAGAAAATATTAGTTTCTGTATTCAATCACATTATAAGAACTGGATTTTATTTTACTGTTAAATAAGTTTTGCTATTTTTTTGCCTATTTTTGCTTCAATTCTTTGGTTATTATATGTATTTAAAATATCATTAAATAATTTGAAGCAAATCTAATAAACAATTTATTCAAAAGCATTTGCACTGAAAGGCGTTGAATATGAGTATAAAGCCATAAATTTGGTGTCGAGTGATGGCGGCCAACAGTTTTCACCCGAATTCATGAAATTAAACCCTTTATCACAAGTGCCGGCGCTTGTGGTCGACGATAATCAAGTGATTATCGAATCGATGGCTATTCTCGAATATATTGACGAAGTGTACACTTCTGGGCCACCACTTCTGCCCAAAGATCCCATACTTCGCGCCAAAGCCCGAGCTATTGCACAGACAGTGGTGTCGGGTATACAACCCCTTCAGAATCTAATCGTCATCAAAAAGGTCGAAGAGCTCCGTAATAAAGGCACGAATTAATGATTTTTTCAATTATTATTTAATCTTATAAATGTGCAAATGGCAGCTCAGCTAAATATACTCCTTGTTAATTTTTACATTTTGGCCTGTTACACTATAGGTTCAATTAAGAGCAGAGATTGAGAAGGGTTTTTGATTTTAAAAATTGGCATTTACCCGCTCCCCTAGCATTCGGTTCGAGCAAATGTACCCCCCCCCCCTAGACCTTTTTGGGTTTTTTGGCCAAAATTAGGAAAATTTCCCTAAATTGGTGCTAAATCCGGTTTAAATCCAGTTAAATTAGGGAAAATTTTATAAGTTTTTGGAAAAATTCCTCCCCTGAAATCCCCCCTCGATCGGCCAACCTTCTTAATCTCTGATTAAGAGCAAGCTAAAAATATTCAAATCAATTAAATTAATGAAATTTGAGTAAAATATAAATTACCAATTTGATCGAAAATGGCACCTTGTTTATTTATAAAATAATTTTTTACTTGGCACATCTTTTAGCATACCCCTGTTTAGTTTAGCCGAATTTGCACATGTCTAGTTTAGTTTTTAAACACATTACGAAAATATGCGCACATTTTTCGATAATAATTTATTCAGAATTGTTATGCTCTGCAAAACAGTGGATAAAATATTGCTGATATATTTGGTTTTTAATTTGACTTTAACTAAAATTTTATTTAATATTTGATATTTAAATATAATATTCAATGTTTACTATAAGAATGAAAGCGAAAAATTTTGGTCTTATTTCTGTTGAATTCAAAATACAAATTCACTACTTATTCGACAAATTTTTTGAGTTTAGTGTTTAAAGTATAGAAATTCTATGAATAAAACATAAATTGAATGAATGAATGACTGAATTATTAATAGGTTTCATCAAAAATTGGTCGAAAATGTTTTCAATTCACTTTTTCAGTGTTTGCTCTTTTAGTGTTTTAATTCATTATATCTTTTATTCATTGCATAATTACTAATATTAATATATACAAAATTTTAATTATTTTTACCATGCAAATTATTTAATTATTTTTAAGAATTAATAAAAATTTTGTAATTTTATTTGATGATATTTACTTAGTTTTGAGATTAAATATAGTAATAAAAAAGACATTTTCACAAGTGACTTTTTAAAAAATAATTTTAATTTATAAATATTAACTAAAATTTAAAGTTAAAGAAAATTTTAAAATAATTATAATGAAAACTAATAAAATTGCATGGATAAATAATTAAATGATCTATCTTAATGTGATTAATAAAATTTTGTGTAGTTTTCTCTAATTATAAACTTTAATAATTTGTCATGATACATTAAAATAATTTATTTATTGCAATAAATGCTTTCAAATATTAGATTTATTAGATTTGAGTGTTTCTGTTGTAGAAACAGCTAAATTAGATATTCTAACAAGTTTATACTAGGAAAAATAATGTAAATTGCTTTGTCTTAATAAATAAGAAAAGTCATAATTTTGACTTGCCAAAAATCTCTTGAGAAATGCCAGTGTCTTTTCTAACATTAATAAATTAATATTTATGGGTTTATACGATAAAAGCTGTTCCATAATAAAACAAAATATTCTTTTAGGAAAAATCTATTTAAGTATTAAACGAATTAACATAACGTTATAATTAAACAGATTAGTCGCGCAATGCTTAACGTCTTTTTCAAATAATTTGTTAGAAAACTCTTTTATTAATATATATTATACGAATTGAGTTGGAATTTTGGACAGAAAAAAACGTTTTCTTTGCAAACACATCAATATTTGATTCAGAAAAAGGAAAACATTAACTGAATTAATGTATGACATGATATGAATTGGATTAGATTTAATGAATGGCAGAGAACAAGTGACACATTTTCTGATTAACGTGTCTTCACTTCGGTGTTTAGCTATAAATATAGAACAAATCTCTTTTCTCTTGTATTAGATTTTATGGGTTTTTTTTTCAACAAAAAGATAATTTAATTTTAGCTCAAAAGCAGATTTTATTAACAAAACAATCCGTTAATCAGTGCCAAACAGAACGCATTCATTCATTCATTAACTAACGGATTATTTATATTAATCTGAATTATAATTGAAATCTTGTTGTGTCTGTGTTTAGACACATCCAAAGCTTGGACTAAGAATTCTTGGCCCGAGTATTGGATTAGAACTAAGTTTGAAGGATTGGAAAGACTTTTGTCAGAAACGAGTGGCAAATGTTGTGTCGGCGACGCTATAACTATTGCAGATATTTGTTTAGTGCCGCAAGTCTTCAATGCCTTTCGCTTTGATGTAGATATGAAACAATTTCCGATAATCTCCACAATTAATGAATATTTGTCGACAATTGAAGCGTTCAAATCGACTCATCCCTCAACACAACCCGACTTTCCGCCAAAAAACAAATAATCAGATTTACAATAGAATTATAATTAAAGAATTTTTAAGGATTTTGATTTGAAATTTAATTTAAACTTAGAGTTAAATACAGTCAATATTCCCTATCTCTCTCTCTCCTTCTCTCTCTCTCCTGCTCTCTCTCCTGCTCTCTCTCTCTCTCTTGCTCTCTCGTGCTCTCTCTCTCTTGCTCTCTCTCTCTCTTGCTCTCTCGTGCTCTCTCTCTCCTGCTCTCTCTCTCTCTCGTGCTCTCTCTCTCCTGCTCTCTCTCTCTCTCGTGCTCTCTCTCCTGCTCTCTCTCTCTCGTGCTCTCTCTCTCTCTCTCTCGTTCTCTCTCTCTCTCTCTCGTGCTCTCTCTCTCTCTCGTGCTCTCTCTCGTGCTCTCTCTCGTGCTCTCTCTCTCTCGTGCTCTCTCT
>JAQFXP010002827.1:0-14008 GCA_034693685.1 Belba bartosi | reverse complement strand
AATTTAAATTTAAATTTAATCATATGTTTTAATAAAATAAATATATTTTAATTTATTATTAAATTTTATTTAAATAATTTTAATTATATAAATCATTAATAGTAGAAAAATAATAAATAAAATAAAAACAAAATTTAAATTTAAATTTAATCATATGTTTTAATAAAATAAATATATTTTAATTTATTATTAAATTTAATTAAAATAATTTTCAGAAATTTTTAAAACATTATAAATATATTTAATACACAAAACATGTTATTAACTTATTGAATTTTGCATTGTAAAAAATAAATGGATAAAATGCTTATCATTAATGTTTAGTAAATATAATAATTAAATTTTTAAAAATTGTTCCAATACGATTATTTTTATTAATATTTTTGAAACAATAAAATATAGTTTATATAAATGAAATAAAATTTACGTTGTTAAAAATTTTAATAAGATGACCTTAAGAGTTATAGTATCAAATGTATAACAAAAATTAAAATTTTTAATTAAAAATCTAACCTAATTATTTTTTTTATAGTTTATGGCATATAATGATGAAAATAATCAAGCAATTATTATAAATGATGTTATTAATGAATTTTTAAAAACAATTAAAAACACTTTAAATATCAAGTATTAAATAAAAATTTAATTTAAATTTAATTAATTAAAATAAAAATTTTATTTTAAGCGTCACAGCATACTTACCAGATACTACAAATTATAGTTTAATAATAAATATGTTAATAAATAACGTAATTATATACAAAAATAATTTACTTATATTTTACTGTAATTATTTACATTATAATTTTTTAGGAGGTTGATTTAATAATGCAACAATTAAAACCAACATCAGAGCTTTATGATAAAGTTGATTATTCAGATATTATGTCACAGTCATTCTATAAAATAATGTCAATATCAAACATGCACAATATTAACAAATTTGGATTGCTAAACTATTTAGTTTATATTGATTATAAAATATGGATATTGTTAATTTTATCATTTATTATTATATATCTTGTATATATTTTTAATCAAAAATTTTTACATGCTAAAACAAAATTTAACAGTTGGAATTTATTGCAAATTGCGTTTAATCAGAGTAAATAAAATATTATTTATAATTATTAATAATTACTAATTTAATTTATATAATTTTACAGCTTACTATAATCAAAACAACGTTGATACAATAACCATTTTAAAAACGTTATTTATTTTATTTTATTTTATTTTGTATTTAAACTTTAATTCATTGATTGGAACCGAAAAAGTGATTATAATCACTGAACCGGAAATTAATACAATTAAAGACATAATAAACAATAAAAATATTATTCCATCACTTTACAAAAACTCGTTTTTAGAAACAACTATCCAGGTAAAAATTGTCAAATTAAAATTTTTTATACTTTACAAAAATTATAAATTTATAGACTGTACATAATCCAATAAATACCATCTTGGCGGAAAGAATAAATTCAAATACCGACATATCATTAAGGCCATTTTTTCCATTTGATGAGTTTAATGAAGAGAAATTTTTAAATTATTTATCAAGGGGAAAAATTGCTATTTTTGAAATTGATCTATTTATTACAAAACGCAAACAGCAATATTGTAATCAAAATCCAAATATACGATGGCACGTATCATCATGCGAATTTTCTCAATTTATTAATGTATTATATTTTCGTAAAGGATTAGAGCGTTATATTCAAAAAGGAATAAATAAAATGTTATATTATATATTTACTTCTTGCTTATTTATACATGTTAATTTTGTTTTCTAAATATTTTTTAGAATTAAACAATTAATATCAAGCGGCATTACAAATATTTGGGACACAAAACTTTATCAATTACCAAGCAAGGTTGATAGTTTAGATGAAATGCGTTGTGTATATGGATCTAAAAATCACATTGAAGATATTGAATTTAGTCCGATTAGACTATCAAACATATATTTGTTTGCAATTATTATTTTTAGTTTATTTACTATTTCAATTTTTAGTTTACTTTTTGAAAAACTTTTTGTATGTTATTGAGTACAGTCACAGAATAACAAAAGTTTGGTACAAAAAAAAAACAGGCAATTTATATTTTGGGCAAAATGATCGACACTTTTTCTAATTTTGATCTAATGTCACTTGACAATATTTGTAATGTGTTATAACCACTGATGCCCAACTGTTAAAAGTTTAAAAGTTTTAGTTATCTTTTTTACTGTTTATTAAAAAATACAAAACAAATTATTTGCAATGACTCGCGGAAGTCACTGAAGTTATAATGTTTTTTAATGTTTAATAATCAGTAAAAAAGCTAACTAACACTTTTAAACTCTTAGTAGTTGGGCACCAGTGGTTATAACTAACTTATTAATAAGAAATAAAAATTAAGATAAGAAAGAGACATGAGTTTAAAATTAGAAAAAGTGTCAATCACTTTGCTCAAAATTTAAATTGCCCGTATTTGGTTTTGTATCAAACTATTGTTATTCTGTGACTGTACATAATTAGAAAAATCAATATTTTTAAAAATTTACAAATTGAGTCAAAATTATTTTATAAATTTCAATAATTAATTTTAGTTAATTTTATTTATAAATCTCGATTAGACTTACAAATTCTAAAAATTAAATATAAGCTTTACATGATAATTAAAATTTTGTGTTAAATTGTTTAAATTAATAAAAAAAAATTTAAAATTAAACAGTAAAACGAAATGAAAAATAACATACTGTACAGCAGCACATATAACTAAAAAACGCCAACATTAAATATGTAAAGTTTTGAGCTATTAAAAACTTATAACTGTTAAACTTATAATTGAAAAAAAAAATTTTCTCAATCTCTGGATAAAACGTATTTATAAGAATGTTTTCCTGCTAAAATAATGCGTAAGTTTAAATGTAATATCTTTTCTGATTTTATTTTATTATACATCTTGTACATTTTTAAACAATTTAATAAATTTAATTTTTAGTTTAAAAAAATATTTAACTTTTATTAAAATATTTTATTTTGCAAGTTATAAAAAATTATTAAAATGTTAATTTTTATTTTAAATTATTTTATTTGTAGAAAAGTTGTATTATTTCAAATTTAATTTATTTTTAGTATATTATAAAAAATTATAATTATATTTTAAAACGTAACATAATAATTAAATTAACATTGGGTGTTTAAACTACTTAAATAAAATATTTAAATATTTAGCCATATACACTTTAAAACTTATTTTTTGTTTATTTTTATATTATTTTTAAAAATAAGTTTAATTTATTGCTTAATATAATTTTTAATGTTTGTCCATTTCAAGATGAATTATTTTTAAAAATATCATGCTACAAATAGCAATTATCTAGATTGTATATAAATAAATTAATTTGATTAAATATTATTAGGAAATATTTATATTTAATAAAAACTATCTACCTCATATCCACGAAAATAATTTATAACAAATAAATTGCAGCATGAGAATCCAATATCACTTTTATTTTTCTGACCAGTTCTTTCAAAAATTGACAAAAACTAAATATAAATATAAGAAATAATTATTTAAGAATATATTTATAGAATTACTCAATTGACAATGCTTACTTTTATTCCATGTCTTGCGTTATATAATATGGAATTTTTAGCCATAGTTCGCATAGAAACACATTTATAAGACGATAACAATTTATAGGTCTTCTTAGCCTCAAAGTTGACCGAAGCTGACGATTCGATAAGTATTAGAAAAATTAAGGCAAACATTAGGAAAAAGTTAAACATAAAAAACTGTAGTTTTAGGTCAATTTTATCTCCGACTACAGATATAAACAAAAATAGTGCCACAACTGACGTTAAATTTAACCATAATATGCCGATATATTTCGACCAATAGTTTGAGTCGTATTTAGTAATTTCCGAATATATTGAATTCAACGTTTTTATCATTTCAACTAAACATAAATTTTTGGCGTAATTTTTGTTTTTATTAATATTATTTAAATAATTATTTATTAATTTTATTTTTAATTTTAAATAATAAGTTATTATATAGAAATATATAAGCTGCAAGCAAAGTATATTAAAATTAATCCAGCAACCAAATGTGAATATTACAGCAAATGGTAAACCAATGAATAATATCTCATAAAAAGTAGTTTTAAAATAAAATGCGAAAAATGTTAATAAAAATGCAAATACTGTATCAAATTTATCAAATATTATATAACATTTAAAAGCAATTCTGGTTTTATTCAGTATTTTAAAGACTGTCTTCTCGTCGTCTAAACCGCACTCTTTGGGAGTAATGACTGCAGACATCATATCGAAGACTCGCATATAATTAGGTTTTATATCCCAATAATAGTTGTAGTGATGAACAGTTAGCGACAAAATTGTAATTAAATAAATGATTGCACACAAGATGTTGGTATGGAATCGCATGTTCATAAAATAACCAAGATCACATGTATATAAATAGAAATCTCTAGATTTGTTTGGAGATAATAATGAGATAAAACATCTAATCATTAATACAATTGAAATTATAAATATCAGAATTGGATGAAAAAGTTTGGATCTATGTTTACATCCATTTGGATATTGAGATAATCCGTATTTATAAAAATGTTTTCCTGCTGAATTAATTTGTAATTCTTTAGCTAGCAAACATTTTGAATCAAACATTTTATTATAGTTATTAACAAAAAAAATTATTTTTATTTTGATATGTTAACACTATTGAAACTTCATAAAACTTTGTTCAAAATAAAATAATATGATAGGTTCATATATTTATCAAATAAGCTAAATCGATAGATTAAATTAAAATTTATGCAATAGTGGTTATTTTTAAAATTTTCCAATTTAAGTTTATTTTTGAGATATAAATTATATGTTTACTAGTTTAATATTTTTGCGTGCTTTATTTTAATCAAGGAAATATAGTTTATTTTTAATACATTTTATTAACATTGACGTATCTATTGATAATTATCTAATACGTAAAATTCTAATATATTTTATATATTTTTAAAAATTTTTATTCTAGAAATGCAAATATATTTTTTATTATATTATTTTTTTTATAATAAATATTATAAATTTAAAATATAAGGTAGAAAGTTTTATCAAATAAATGTTGCTTGAAACCTAAGTATAACAGTAGAATGTTTTTTCAAATTATATATGTCCAAAATAGTAAAGGAAGGTAGGGTTCGTAAATTAAAAGTAATTTTTTTATAATTTTAAAAATATATAATTTTATTTAATATAAATAAATTGAAATTAGCAATTAATTAGAAAGAGATTTCTAATTTTAACACAATAATCTTAATAAAATTTTCGGCCAAATATTTAACCTAAAATTGTTAATCAAATATCAGTAATTTCAAAGCTATCTGTAAACCATGAATCGAGAAGGTCGGCCGATCCAGGGGGATCAGGGGAGGGATTTTTCTCAAAATTTGGCCAAATGCCTAAGGGGGATCAGAGAGGGGATTTTCCAAAAACGCTCAAAAACCTATATTTTTTTGATAAAAATTTCCCCAATTGAACTGGATTTAAACTGGATTTAGCACCAATTTAGTACCCGAGAGCGGTATCTGTTCTCGGACTAAATTCTAGAGGAGTTATAAATTCAAATTTTCAAAATCAGGAGGAATTTTTGCCTGATCTCCCTTCTCGATCCCTGCTGTAAGCTATAAGATTAACCCAGAGGTCTTTGCGTATTATATTCTTCAATAATTACGTCAATGGATATCATTTAATACGTTAATGTTATTCTTCGTTGTATCCAGCTGAAGGTGAATATTTATTTGTTTTATTTAGCTTATACAGAATTTGATAAATTGAGCCTGGATATTAGTAGACCGTTACAAGGAAAATTTATTTATTTGAAAACCATTTATTTAGACCCGTTTTATCTTTAAAAATGTTTGTCAATACTGGGTTATTCATACACTACGTCAAAGAGCGCTGTTTTGCTAATATCGGATAAACTGGATTTGAATGTTCTGTTGTCACCGACCGGTGCTTTCGACGCATTCAAAAAGGGCTTCAATACTGTTTGTAATGGCATTATTTATACTGTTTAGATTTTAAAAATAATAATTTAGCATATTTTTGAATGAATAAATAAATATATTTAAAACTGTTATAAAAATAGAGATTTTTTGATCAAATAAAAATAATAAAATTTTTTAAATATTTTAACTTAATTTGATATATATTTTATTTTTTAACGTAATTTGTTATAAATTTAATGATTACAAGATTAAGTATTAATATATAATTATTAAGTAATAATTTTAAAACTGTGATTTAATTTAAATTAATAATGTATTGGGTAGAAAAGGGAGTTTAATTAAAAAAATTCTGCAAATTTTAACATAAACTTTAATTTTTTTTTTAATACAGTAAGATAATAATATACAGATGTTTGCAAAAAATTAAAAATATTTTTAAAAATATTTTTAAAAATAATTTAGACATAATTGTTTAAATTTTTTAAATAATTTAATTTGTTATTTTACATCTGAAAGCTATTTTGTATTTTGCTTGAAGATGTTATCGTTATTAGTAAAATAATACTCAAAGAAATATGGAATAATCTAATAATAAATTATATTTTATTTATAAATTAGTTAATATTTTAAAATTTTCCTATTTCACTTTGTATTTTTTATTGGTTTAAAATATTTTCGTTTTGTTTTGATTTTATTTGATTGGATTTGTATTTTTAAATATTTCTTAATAAATATTTTTAGATTTATAATGTGTACATAAATTAATTTAAACTTTGCATATTATATTTTAATTTTATAATTTACTAAAACAATTTATTTGTAAAATAATATAAATATTATATTTAAAATTATTTTCTAAATTTCTTATTTATTCCCTCTTTATATTGGCATGCCGCTATTTATTGTAAATTACAATATTTGTAATATATCACTTGTTTTTACATTTAATTGTTTTAAATGTATAGAAAAATATAGTTTATTATATTTTTACAAATAATCAATATATCTTTACTTATAAATTTATAGTCTTGCTTAAATAAGAAGTTTTTTTAATATAATAAAATAATTTATATTAATAATGGTATTAAATTAATTAAAAAAATAATAAATATAATAATTAAAAATTGCAAATTAAGCTAAAAAAATAATTAAGATAATAATACCCTAAATCTAGGTTAACGAGATTATTAAATAAATAATTACAATTATTAAATATAAAAAACAATATTTAAATTTTAAAAAGCTAACAGAATATATTTCTGTAAAATTAGTATTTTATGTTTTTTTCGTAATTAAAAATATAAAATAAAAATTAAACTAAAAAACCAAAATGAAAACCAAAATATTGTTTGATTCAAATAAATTGATAAAAAAATTTAAACAAATTAATTCAGCAGGAAAACATTTCTATAAATACGGATTATCTCAATATCCAAATGGATGTACCCATAGATCGAAACTATTTCATCCGATTCTGATATTTATAATTTCAATTGTATTAATGATTAGATGTTTTATCTCATTATTATCTCCAAATAAATCTAGAGACTTTTATTTATATATTTGTGATCTTGGCTATTTTATGAACATGCAATTCCATACCAACGTCTTGTGTGCAATCATTTATTTAATTACAATTTTGTCGCTAACTGTTCATCACTACAACTATTATCGGAATATAAGACCTAATTATATGCGAGTTTTCGATATGATGTCTGCAGTCATTACTCCCAAAGAGTGCGGTTTAGACCACGAGAAGACTGTCATTAAAATATTGAATAAAACCAGAATTGCTTTTAATTGTTATATAGTATTTGATAAATTCGATACAGTCTTTGCATTTTTATTAACATTTTTTGCATTTTATTTTAAAACTACATGTAATGAAATGTTATTCATTGGTTTACCATTTGCTATATTATTCACATTTGGTTGCTGGATTAATTTTAATATAATTTTTTTGCAATTTATATATTTTTATATAATAAATTATTATTTAAAATTAAAAATTAAATTGATTAATAATTGTTTACAAAATTTAAATAAAAATAGAAATTATGTCAAAAATGTATATTTAGTTGAAATGATAAAAACGTTAAATTCGATATATTCGGAAATTACTGAATACGACTCAAACTATTGGTCAAAATTTATCGGCATTTTATGGATTAATTTATCGGCAGTTGTGGCACTATTTTTGTTCATATCGTAGTCGTAGATAATATAGATTTTAATTCGCAGTTTTTAATGTTTAACTTTTTCTTAATGTTTGCCTCAATTTTTCTAATACTAATTGAAACGTCAGCTTCGGTCAACTTTGAGGCTAAAAAGACTTATAAGTTGTTATCATCTTATGAATGCACTTCTATGCGAGTTATGGCTAAACACTCAGTAATAGCCAATGTTAGATATGGATTAAAAGTAAATATTTAAATGTGTATATAAAAATTTAATTACATTTATATTTAGTTTTTATCAATTTTTGAAAGAACTGGTCAGAAAAATAAAAATGATATTGGATTCTCATGCTGCAAATTATTTGTTGTAAATTATTTTCGTGGATATGAGGTAGATAGTTTTTTAATGTTGATTATATACATTGCTTAATATATATCTTATTTTAAAAAATTAATTTATCAAAATCTTTTCTAGATTATTGCTCTTTGTAGCATTATATTTTTAAAAATAATTCAACTTGAAATGGACAAACAATAATCATTATTACGCAATAAATAAAACTTGTTTAAAACATTTATGTCTAAATACATAAAAATAGTGTTTAAATATGTATATGACAATAAACTGTTGCAAAATACTTGTATATTTTATTTAATTATTTTAAACATGTTATTCAAATATAATTATTATGTAACGTCATAAAGTGTGAATATAATTATTTTTAAAAATGTACTAAAAATAAATAACTTTTAAAATAAATCAAATTTTAAAAACAAAACAAATCTATTTAATTAAATAGTTTTAAATTATTAACAAAGCAAATCATATTTTCTTTTCTAAATCGCACGGGAATTTTGTAACAAAACTCATTTACAAATTCAAAAAGGCTGACACAGTAGTCAAGGCATCGAACTGTACTTGGGTCAAATTTTGGTAAACTGCTAATGGATTTTAACTCGGTTTTAAGCCAGTCATTCTTTTTAAAATTTTGATAAGGATTATGTGGGCAAAACGCCCACAGGCTGATTAACCCAGTTAGTTAATTGTTAGTGTACAAACGGTTTATCGTTGTTTTTAAGACTCTGACAATAGCTTTGTTATCATAACCTACGATAAAGTAATGATTTTTAACTGGGTTGAAATTCCCGGCTGTGCTGAGGATAAACCGCAAGACGAGAGCAAAAATTCAGATTCAAAACAGGATATTAAATTAATCTTAAAACATTATATTTAATTAAATACCTTGAAGTTTTGCAGGCAGGGAAATATTTTGGGTTTTTTATCAAAGTTAGAAAATTTTTCTTAAATTTTGTTAAATCCAGTTAAATTAGATTAAATTTTTATTATAAATATATAAGTTTATTTAGAATTTCTGGAAAAATTCCTCCCCTAATTTCCCCTAGGTTTTTGGCCAAAATTTAAGAAAAATTTATCTCCTGATCTCACTGGATCGGTCGACCTATTTAACCCCTATTACAGTAATTAAACCATGAGTGCTTTTTACTTGTATTGTTTATGCATTGTTATATAGAATTTCTTTATAGACTATTATAAAAAATGAATTTAAATTAATATTGTAATAATAAATAAAAATAAATATTATGTATTTAAATTAATATTAAAGTAATTATTTAAAATAAATTTAATAAAATTCAAATTACCTTGAAAATAATTAATTATTAAAAACAAAATAATAAAATGTGCACAATACAATATTATTTAAATTTATATTAATAAAAATCTGTAATATTTTAATATACAAAAATATATAAATGTAATTTCAAATAAAAGCTAAAGTAGCGAATTAATAAGTTAAGTATAATTAAATTTGACTTATATAAATCTAATTCAAAATGTTATTAATTATATATTTAATTGTTACTTTATTCGGTAAATAAACTATTTCTTAAAATTTAACTAATCTATTATGTATTTATATAGCAATCTCACATGCTAATAATAATAGCAATACTGCAATAGGTAAATAAATTATTTCAATAATAATTACAATAAAATTTATTTTAATTTAAAAACAGTTCAAATAGCACCATAAGTAAATTTTCTTCTCACTTATCAATATGATAACTGCGAGGACAAAGATTCATCAAATTATACATTGGTGGCTTTAGGTAGTAGAAATGCGCAATGTGATTTAACAAGCAGCAATGATGCAACAAGCATTCCAGATACTCTAATTCAATACAGTGAGCAGAAGAATACACAAGTTAATATATTGCAAAAATTAGCTGCTTTAATAAATTCGGCTGAAGGTATTTAATTAATAAAAATATATTTTACAAATTTAAAAAGATTAAATTATTTATAATTAAAAAAAATTAAATATGTGTTATTTATTTTTGCAGCGTATACTCAACTGGAAAAATTATCATTAGTTGTATCAGGAACAATGCAGGAAAAGTATAATTATGGTAAAGATATTTATTTAGATGCAATTTATTTGAAAAGATGTTTGTCCATTTTGGGTTATTCATACGTTACGCCTAAAAGTACATTTTTTCTTATATCGGATCTGAATGTTCTGTTGTCACCGACCGGTGATTTCGACGCATTCAAGAAGGGCTCCACTACTGTCTGCACTGGAATTGGATTGTTTGTTTAAATATAAAATTATTGATATTGAAGTAAAATAAACATGAAATTTTTATATCTTATATAAATTAGTTTTTTAAGTAATGTACACTTTACTGCTTACTTAAACACATTTTTTAAAATAATTAATATTTTATTCTTTATTTAAATAGAATATCTAAATAGTTATCTAGAATATTTACATAGTAAAAATTATTAAAATAACTAAAATATTATTTTAATAAACAATTAATATCAATTATTCTTCAAATATAACATTAATTGCATAAACATTATTGTCAACAAAACTTCTTACACCAATAGTTGGAAATTTTTAAAATTAAAAAATAAATAAAATTAGCTGACCTCGTTTAAAAACAAGCAAATAATTAAGAATAATAAACATTTTTGCGAATTAAATGCTATTAAAACATAAAACTTATTTTTTAAATATTTTGGTGATTTTTGGCTAATAACCATTCTAAATTTTTAATTTATTATAATATCATTTCTGTAGATAAATAGTTTTTTTAAATTAATGTGTGTTTTACCGCTTACTTAAACATATTTTTAGCTTTTGATGCTATAATAAATTATTAATAGTTTACAGATTAATAATAATTATATTATAATTTACACTCAATATACCATAAATAGTCTAAAATTAGATAGAAATCTGTAATAAAATACAAAAAAAAACAAGTTATGATATTATATAAAAACCAAAGAAAAAAATTAATATTTAACAAAGTTTAATTATATTTGATATAAACTAATTTTAATCAAAATGTTATTAATTATAACTTTACTTTCTACATTATTTGGTAAATGAAACAATTATTAAAATAGTAATCAACTTATTTGATAAATTTATATTTTTAAATAGCAATCTCAAATGGTGATAATAGTGGTTATTCTGCTTCAGGTAAACATATAATTTTGGTTTAACTATAATCAAATTTTACTTAAATTATTTTATAAATATTTTAGCTAGCAAAAAAATAGATCTTCTACTCATTATTCAATATAATGAATGTGAGGGCAAAGATGCAACAAATTATACATTGCATGCTTAATCTAATAGAGATGCTGTTTGTGATTTAACAAGCAGCAATCAAGGAGCAAACTCTCCCGTTTATTTAATCCAAGACAGTGAAACAAAGTATAAACAAGTTAATATATTGCAAACTTTAGCCACGTCACTAAATTCGGCTGGAGGTTTAATTATATTTTTAAAATTAAAATTAAAATTTTTTTTAATAATAATTAACTAAATTTTTTTCATAGCAAACAGTCAGTTTGAAAAATTGTCATTAGTAGTATCAGGCCCACTGCAGGGAAAGTATATTTTTGGCAAGCATATTTTTTTAGATTCAATATATACGAAAAAATGTTCGTCTATTTTGGGCTATTCATCCGTTTCGACCAAAAGTTCAGTTTTGCTAATATCGGATAAACTGGATCTAAATGTTCTGTTGTCACCGACCGGTGCTTTTGACGCATTCAAGAAGGGCTGCACTACTGTCTGCACTGGAAATGGATATTTTGTTTAGATATAAAATTATTGATATTGAAATAAAATAAACATAAAATTTTAAAATCTTATATTAATTAAAATTTTAAATAATGTATAATTTACTGCTTTTTTAAACACATTTGTATTAAATAAATAAGATTTTATTCATTTAAATTGCATAGTAAAAATTATTAAATTAACTAAAATATTATTTTAAAAAACAATTAAAAATAATTATTGCGTCTATTATATACAATTATATTATTTGTACAAATTTTATATGTATCAAGCAAGCCTTCTTACGTTACCAGTTGTGGCTAAAACTAATATAGATAATTTTTTTTCACTTAAAAATTGTAATTAATTTTATTAAATAATAAATAATAAAGGCCATCTTATGGTATATTAATAATATGACCAGGCATTGTGAAGAGAGGGATCAGCCAAAAATCCCTCCTGATTTTGAAAATTGGCATTTATCCCACCCTAGCATTTGGTCCGAGAAAAGGTACTCCTCTCGCGGTTTTGCGGTTTTTTGCTCTAAATTAAAAAATTTTCCCTAAATTAGTGCTAAATCCCTTTTAAATTCAGTTAAATTAACTAAATTTAATTTAAATCTAGTTAAATTAAGTAAAATTTTATCACAAATATATAGGATTTTTGAGCGTTTTTGGAAAAATTCCTCCCCTGATCCCCCCTGGAACAACTGACCTTCTCAATCCCTGAATAAGACTATTATTTAAATTAACTGTATTATGTTACATAACACTTTAAAATAATTAAAATTTAAAAATATATTTAATAAAATGTGTATGATACCATATTAAATAAATTAATTTTAATTTAAAAAATCTGCAATAAAATAATTATTAAAACAAGATATAATTTCAAATAAAAATTATAAAAGTAATTTAATAAAGTTAGTTTAATAAAATTTAACACAACTGAATTTATATAAAAATGTTATTAATAATAACATTACTTGCTATACAATTTGGTAAAAAAACGTAACTTTAAAATATAATTAATATTTTATTAAATTATAAAAATTTATGTTTTTGAATAGCAATCTCAAATGGTGATAATAGTGGTTATTCTTCTCCAGGTAAAAATATAATTTTAATAATAATTATAAATAAATTTTAATTATTTAAAAATATTTTATTTAGCCAAAAAAATAGATCTTTTACTCACTATTCAATATAATGAATGTGAGGGCAAAGATGCAACAAATTATACATTGCATGCTTTAGCTAATAGAGATGCACAATGTGCTTTATCAAGCAGCGATAAAGCATCAAGCCTTCCCGTTTATTTAATCCAATACAGTGAAACAAATTCTAAACAAGTTAATATATTGCAAAATTTAGCCACGTCAATAAATTCGGCTGGAGGTAATAACTATATTTTATAAATTTAAACAAAAATTTTATTTTTATTTAATAATAATTAACTAAAATATTTTCATAGCAAACAGTCAGATTGAAAAATTGTCATTAGTTGTATCAGGCCCACTGCAAGGAAAGTATATTTTTGGAAAACATATTTATTTAGACGTATTATATTTGAAAAAATGTTCGTCTATTTTGGGCTATTCATACGTTGCGACCAAAAGTTCAGTTATGCTAATATCGGATAAACTGGATCTGAATGTTCTGTTGTCACCGACCGGTGCTTTCGACGCATTTAAGAAGGGCTGC
>JAQFXP010002826.1:0-14010 GCA_034693685.1 Belba bartosi | reverse complement strand
ATATAATACCGAAAATACTGTTCCATCAATCAAACACTCGCCATATATCATGGTCTGGGGTTGCTTCGGGGCTAATGTTGTCGGACATCTGACCGAAGTTTACGGGAAAATGAATGCGAAGAAGTATATTGAGATATTAGACACACATTTGCAGCAATCGGCGGTCGAATTAGCCATGGATTCGGACTATATCTTCATGCAAGACAATGATCCCAAACACAAAGCGGGTGTAACTATAGACTGGCTTCGGGAGAAGAATATCGTTCTTCTCAAACACCCGCCCCAATCGCCAGACCTTAACCCAATTGAACATCTTTGGGATGAGTTGGACCGACAGATACCAAAAACCAGCCGAACATCGCTCGCAATCTTCCGAAAAGCGGTTTTTGAAAAGTGGTCACAAATCAGTCAACAGGTGTGCGTTAAACTGGTGGACAGTATGAATAGTCGGCTTAAATGCGTAATAGAGTCGAAAGGAGGTCCGACGCGATACTAATCTAGTCTTTATTTGCAATAATATATGCTTTAAATTAAATTTGATTTTCTGGTCAAATACTTTTGACATTTGATTATTTGGTGTTTTCTTAATTGTATTTAAATTATAATTATTTTTTCTAATTTTTTTGATTAATTTGCTTAATAGCTGTTTGTCTCAAATAAATTTAATAAAAATTCAATTTATAATTAACTAATTTGTATGTAATTAACGGTTTTAAGAGTTATAACTACTGGTCAAACACATTTGAATCTTAGTGTATATTACTGTTACAGTTAGTGCAGTTACTGTAGTCTATCAATGATTGTTTAGTTGTGTGAATGCACTCTATCGGCAATGCCTTTGAGTTTGTGTTTTGTGTAAAAATCTGTTGATTGAGTCGAGACTCGAGCCAACAGTCAGTCAATCAATAATCAGTTATATATTTAATATTATTTATATATTAATACGAATCAGAGTTTTAGTCATCAAATCATTAATCGATTTATCGATTCATATGTTTGTAATTAATGGCCGAAAGAAGAAAAACTAAGCGAAAGAAAGAAGTAATTATCAAATCAATCCATTGTCTTATATCTAATTCTGTTATCTATTGATTGATTAAAACAAAATTTATTGAAATATTGTTTTGAAAATTAGATCAAATTATAACTTAAATGACGTATCAATTGCTCTAAAATTGTTTTAATTGTTTTTCGGTTTTGTTTTTAGTCTGAATTGAATTTGGATTCAGAAAAGCCATCGAAAGTCGAGTACGAAATCGCAAAATACTTGAGATCGAAGTTACCGCCGAAGAAGACAACGCTTTTGTCCCATAAAGTCGACTATTTTATTGGTTTGACATTTGATTGACATTCGATTGACATTTGCTTTAAGATTGTCTCAGACTTTGATTGAATTGTTTGTTTGTTTCGATGAATAGCTTCGAAATCAATTGATCTGTTGTTGGACTCAAAGTGGGCTAAGGATGACAAACGACAAAAGGAAGCGCTCTTCACGTCCAGAGAGTCTTGTGTCTCGTTTTTGGATCAAATGCTTAGACATAAGTTCTTTCACAGAGCGAGGACTGTCGTCGTCAAGAAGGACAAGAAGAAGAAGTGCGACAATGAAGAGAGCAGTTGTAATGAGGAACAGATGAAGGAGAAGACCCGTCGCTTTAAGAAGGACAAGGAGAAGGAGAAGGACTCGTCCAAAGAGACCAAAGACGTGAAGGACTCGAAAGACGCGAAAGACGAGAACAAAGATAAAGACGAGAAAGAGGTGGAGACGAAGAAGAAGGAGAAGAAGAAGATAAAACTGGACATGCATTTGGAACAGCTGTTTGTCGACGAGAATGAGGTGAACCTGATTGGAGTTGAATCATAGTATGCCTAATGTCTAACACCTATACCTATGTCTAGCCGTATGTCTGGATCTATGATCCGATACCACTGCGCGCGTGGCTCATCGGCTTTGCACTGGTGTTCGCGGCCATAGCCGTGTGTCTGTTCCCTCTGTGGCCGCGAACTGTACGCAATTACGTGTATTACCTGAGCATAGCTGCGGCCGCTATTCTCTTCTTTATTATTGGTTTAGCCGTTCGTGAGTTTCGATTCGTTTAACTATTTTTGTGTCAATTGTTAACTATTTTTCGACACTTTTACCAATTGTTTAGTTTTATTATTGGTTTTCAGTTCGTTTAGTTATATTCACTATTGTCTGGGTCTTCACATTCGGTAAACACCACTTCTGGCTCCTCCCGAACCTCACTGAAGACGTCGGCTTTTTTGAGTCCTTTTGGCCGATATATAAACACGAGTTTAAACCCAATGACGACAAGAAGGAGAAGGAGAAGGACCGGGAGAAGGATGACAAGAAGGACAGGGAGAGGGACGACAAGAAGGAGAAGGACGACAAGAAAAAGAAGAAGAAGACTAAAGATAGTGATATTGTTCCGACGAATGACGCGATTGAGGACAAGAATATTGGCGACAACAAAGAGTCCGGATCTGAGAGCGCTTCCACTGTTGAGAGTATTGCGAAAACCAATTCTTCCAATGAGTTGAACAAAGAGCTGACGAATGGTATCAATGAATTCGAAATACTTGACTCGAATGAGTTGGAAGACGAAGAGGAAGAGGAACTCGAGGAGAGCTAAGCGATGGCAACGTTAACCAAATTATAATATATTTTTTCGAGTTTTAACATTTATTGCTTTTATTACATTACTTTGGGAAACAAATATTATTTATTGTATTTATTATAAACAATGAGTTTATATATATTTTTAATCCTTTTTCAGATTTTTTTGTTTTTTAATTATTAAACTTTTTGTGCAAATATTTCTCTATATTCTAAACCATTATTTAAAAATTATTTGTTTATATATTTGTCTATAAATATCAAATAAGTAACTCAATACTAAATAACTAAATATACGGTTTAGTAGTTTGGTACAAATGTTTATATATTTTGGTTTATATGTTAATATAACTTTACTAACTATTTGAGCATATTTACCAAACTATACTTGATAACATCGGCCGATATTTTATTCCCTTTCATTTGGTAAACGATCTAGATATACTAGTTTTCTTAAATTAAAACTTCAATTCTAAGCCAAACCCCATTTGAGACTAACTCCATAACTCCAAAGCTTTTGGTTAATCAATCGATTGAAACGACGAAAGTCACGAAACCTTATTAAAGCCAATATTAAATTCGTAGAAACATTCCGCTCATTCCAAAGCCGAGCCTATTGTGCAAACCATTTGAACCGAATTCTCGCTCAACACTAAACTATAGCAAACACTTCAAAGAGTCGGTCGTCGAAGTCAAAGCAGTGATAATTTCAATCTCCGTTTAAGCCAACTTTAGCTATGTCTTGGACTTGAACTGGAGATGTCTTCAGAGACAGACAATATTTTGCAAGATCTAGATTTAAACTAGGTCAGCTACTAGATTATTATGATAATTTAATTTTATATTTTTGACTAAATTTTACTATTAATAGTTGAAACTTTATTAGCAAACAAACAAAAACATGTTAATAATTTATCATGCTAATGTTTTGTGATTTATAATATTATAAAACATTCCCTTTAATTATGACTGTGTCTTGTGTTGACTGTGTTGAGTCACAGCATTGAAATAATGATTTTTTAACTCTAGTGTTGTATTAATTTAAAATCTTTTAGTTAGACCCATTTTAATATAATATATTAAATTTATAGAAGAATACTATAAAACATATTTTTTGAATAAAACTAAATTATTGGCTAAAAAATACCGAAATTTAAAATAATTTTTAAAACTTATATAGTAAAACTTGACAATATTTTCAGCATTGAATTTAATAATAGTGTGACCATAAAAACAAATCTTTAAAATTTAATCATATTTTTATATAATTAAAATTAAATTTTAGAAACAAACATTTAATAGTTTTAACTTAAAGAAAAATTTACATTAGATAAATTATAATATAAATATAGTTTTAATAAATAAAAATAACATTTTAAAAAATTTCTATTAATATTTAAAAAATAAAATAAAAATAAACTTAATTTAAAAATAATTATTGCTAAAGTAACCAAAGAAGAGTAAAAAAACTAACATTTTAATATTATAATAGTACCGGAATGGGAACGAAATACCGAAACAGCGTAACTATACAGCACTACTCAAACCTAAATTATTTCCAGTTTTGCATTCATTTGTTTATCTCATTATTACATCAATTGGTTTCAACTCTATTTGACAATTAGTTTAATTTTATTTATTTTAAGTCAAATTAAATTAAAATCAATTGAAGTTATGTCTAATAGCACTACTCTTCAGGTAATTGAAGACAAAAATAAATCTTTTGGTAATTCTTAGTAATTAAACATTTTTAGTAATTATTTGTTTATTTGATATGAATTAATAGAAAGCCATAGATATGGTGACTCGAGCCACCGAAGAAGATAAGGCCAAGAACTACGCGGAAGCGTTGCGTTTGTACGAACACGCAGTCGAGTACTTCCTTCACGCCATCAAATGTAAACAATAGATAATTATTTGATTGAATTGATTGTATTAATAGTGAATGTGTTTGCCTTCCATTGCCATCAGATGAGGCGCAGTCCGATAGGGCCAAAGAGAGCATACGTACCAAATGTGTCCAATACTTAGATAGAGCGGAGAAACTGAAGAATTACATTCGGGATAACTCTAATAAGACGAACAAAAAACCGGTAAAAGCGGGCGATTCGGCCAATAATAAAGACGATGACAGCGATGAAGAGGATAAGGACAAGAAGAAACTGATGACCCAATTGGAGGGCGCGATTGTGATCGAGAAACCAAACATCCAATGGGCAGATGTGGCCGGACTGGAGGGCGCGAAGGAAGCGCTCAAAGAAGCGGTAATATTGCCGATAAAGTTCCCGCACCTCTTCACCGGCAATCGGAAGCCATGGAAAGGCATTCTTTTGTTCGGTCCGCCCGGAACTGGAAAGTCGTATTTAGCCAAAGCCGTGGCCACCGAAGCAAACAATTCGACGTTTTTTTCGGTTTCGTCGTCTAATCTGGTGTCGAAATGGTTGGGCGAAAGTGAAAAACTGGTGAAAAACCTGTTCGTAATGGCCCGACAGCACAGTCCCAGTATTATATTCATTGATGAGATCGACTCACTTTGTAGTACGCGTTCGGACAATGAATCGGAATCCGCGCGAAGAATCAAAACCGAATTTCTGGTTCAAATGCAAGGTTTGGCTCATTTGACGTAAACTTAAAAACTTATGATATTTTAGACTTTAATTGATTTACTTTTAATTCTAATATTGAGTTTTGAATCTAATTAATGGTTGATCTGATGCGTGCATTAGGTGTGGGCAACGATAACGACAATATCCTGGTATTGGGCGCCACAAACATTCCGTGGGTTTTGGACGCAGCCATCAGAAGAAGGTTTGAAAAACGCATTTATATCCCATTACCCGAAGAACACGGAAGGCTTCGTATTATTAAAATAAATATTGGAAATACACCCAATTCTCTGATGGAAGACGACTATAAGGTTTTGGCCAAAAAAACACATGGATTTTCTGGCGCTGATATATCTGTCCTGATCAGAGACGCACTGATGCAACCGGTGCGCAAAGTCCAGAGCGCAACACATTTCAGAAAAGTTCGATAATTTAGTCACAATTTTCTATAAAAACATTTAATTAATACTAACGGTTCGTATATCAGATGAGAGGTCCGTCACGTAAAGATCCGACAGAGATCGTCGACGACCTGTTGACCCCCTGTTCTCCGGGCGAGTCGGGAGCGATGGAGATGTCTTGGGTTGACGTACCCGGAGATAAACTGCTGGAACCGGTCGTCTCAATGAGTGATATTATGCTGTCTTTGGCCAACGCGAAGCCCACTGTCAATGACACTGACCTCAAGAAGTTGAAGAAGTTTATGGATGACTTCGGACAAGAAGGATAACTATTCGATAATTATAATTATAATAATTTATAACAATTATATCGATTGGACAAACATTTTATTCGAAATGAAATTATTATTAAATCTAATTATAATTGTATTAAATCTTACGATATATTAAATCTTATATTTTTAGTAATTTTTTCCATTAAGTGCTTATAAAGTATTCTAAACTACAAAACAATTCAAACTATTTGTTATTCAAAGTTCACTCACAATAAATGTATAAATAAATTACAAATCGTTTCAAACAAACAATTAATTAATCCTATAATTGAAGAATTGATGCCTTTCTGTCCATCGAATGCCTATCTATTCGTTGTTTATGATAAGAATCTTTGGTTTACTTCAAAATATTCCTATTTTTGTTTGAAGTGAATGAATCCGGCGTTTGATTGGCTCTCGAGTTCGGACACTGTTTGCTGGACTCGACTGAAGACTTGTCTGAATCGGTCTCTTTAGTCAAATCTGTTCGCATTTCGTTGTTCTGTTTAATGAGTTGTTCCGTGAAATCCTGAAATTCTTTGTCGATTAAGTGGTCCTTCCGTTCCCTTTCGGTTTCGGTAGAAGTAAAACAAACGAATAGTTTATATATCTTCTGATTTCGGATTAATTCGATTGCCTTTTGGGCCTCTTTTGTCGAATCGAATTCGACAAAACCAAATGGTTTGCCTAAACGGGTCTCACTTTGGAGTATCTTAACCCTCGAAGGCTTAGATCCAATTCGTTTGAGTAAACTCTTGAGACCCGTTTCGGTGAGATCTGAAGGAAAGCCATCAATGAATAGCTTGAGATTGTGTCGACTATTTGAATGGCAATCAGCGAAAGCCGGCAACAAATGGTACGGAAGTTGAGCCGCAGTTTGACCCCTACTGTAACTGTTGAACGAAACACATTTGAAGTCTTCACTCATTGGTTTCCAACCTTCAAAGTCTTCGCACATTTTTGATCTCTTTCTAATCGATTAGAATTTAGAAATTATTTTGTATTAAAAGCAAACTTTTGACTCAACACTCACTGCAAATCAGAAATGAGTTCAAAATCAACTCTATTTTTCAAACCTGAGTCCAGTTCTCTAAAACATTGCTTCAATTAGTAAGAGTTCAAAAGTTTTGTTTAGCTTTTATGCAATACTAATAGCTCGAGAGTCCGGAGTCCGGACACTTTGACTTGTTTATTTATTTGTTTATTTGGGTCAGTCAGTTTTTAATTAACTGTTTAAACTCTAAAACAGTTATTAAATTGAATTGAGAAGGAAGAGGGAGAGGGAGAGGGAGAAACGGGCAATTTGCACTTGTACAGTTTTAATACAGTAATCAAATATTTATTAATAGCTGTAAACGTAAAATAAAAACTGACGAAACATTCAATGCATTGGATGAACATTACGTCTGTTTATTGTTTTGAAGATTTTACAAATACTGCTATTACTTGCAATAGATAAGAGATTAAGGGTTTAATGAATGTATGATTTACTCAAACGTATTGTTTGAAATGAATTAAAGTTTTGAACACATTTTTATATTATGATTGGATATTAGGCTATATTTATGGGTTTGAGCGCCGCCTAAACCAGACATAAGTGAGACTTTTGTTATGGTTTTAGCGCTCATTCAATACGATTAACGCGTTTTCGACTAAACTTTTTAAATAATTATTTCATTAAACCAAATGATTGCTTGACTTATGTTTAGTAAACATTAATATTTATATATATTTTAAGTCAATTTCTGGCAATTAGTGTTGCAATCGATGACATACTTCTGAATCATTTTTCGATAAGACATGAACTTCGAGGATGACCTGGACTTCGAAGAAGAAGACTTCGGAAATGTTGACTCAATGTTATACGAATCGATCGATGAGAATAAGACTTGTAATGACGACATCGATGATCAAAGCAATGACAAAAACGACATTTTGACTGAAGACTCAAATGAAGAATCGGATAATGAACCGATTGACAGACCAATTGGTACACCATCTACACCATCTGCAGATCCAGTCGATAGTTCACTCGATTCTCCAGTCGATAATGGAATTGATCCACAAATTGATGCAATAAACGAAGACTCGAATACAAAAAGCAGTGATAAAAGTGAAAGTCCGGACGACATTGGAATTGATCCGCAAAATAGCGCAATAATTGAAGACAAGACAAAGAATTTAAAGATTGTTTCTGAAGCCGTAAACAATGATTCGAGTAGTGGGAGCTCTTGGACGACATCCACCAGTAAATCATCATTAGATTCAAATAAAAAAGACTTAACCGAAGACAAAGCACTGGATCAGTTGGAGAACTTTTTAGAGGCGTTCGAAAAAAGTCCTTTAATTGAATCGAAAACTGTTGTTAAAGTCCAACCGAAGCCTTCGATCGATAAACCAGTTGTCGTCACAACAACCAAAACCGCAAACATTGTGACCGAAAAGTCATTGAATGTCTTAAAGAACAAGAAAACTGATCCACCGATTGATGTCAAACAGTCGTCTAAAGTGACTGAGAAGTTGTCGATTAAACCAATTCGAGAAACAGTTGTTCCGCAGAATAAAGCGATTAAAACATCAAAATTAAAGTCTTCAGCGAATGAATCTTCGAAAGACAGTATCAAAAGAAGTGATAATTTGAACAAAAGTTTAGAGAAACCAATCATTGAATCAAATAAAAGAACTGAAAAACAAAGTAAAGATTTAGTCATTAAGTCGAATGAAAAAGAGAAAACCGTTTCTTTGATTCAAAAGAAATCTCAACAATCAGTTGATTCCAACAAATCGAACGACAAATCAGTAAAAAAGATCGTGTCTTCGGATAAACAAACGATTTCATCGAATGATGGCTCGAATAAAAAAGTTGAGAAATTATCGAATGATTTAAAACTTAAAGCAAGTGCTCCGTCCGCTAAACCAACTCTTCCTTTCAAACCGTCAGCACTTTCTTCATCTAAATTCGTTTCTCCAGTTATGCCATCGATTGCATTAAACCAATCGAAACCTTCAATATCTTCTATACCTTCTGAGTCTTCAATCCCATTAAATAAATCCAAATCCTCTCTTTCACTCAAGCCTTTAGTTCCAATAACTAAATCTTCTTCTTCTACCAAATCTTTGCCGTCAATGCCATCAATGCCTTCAATGACTGATTTGAGACAAACTTCTAAGCCTTTGGTTTCAAAACCAGAGCCAAAGTCAAAACCAATTGAAACGAAGTCTAAAAAACTGTCGCCAATGACGACTAGTATAGAAATCGCAGATCCAGTTCCAGAACCCGTTCCTGAACCAGAACGCGAGTCATCGCCCGTAGAGACCATTGTTTCCGATCACAAATCATCGCCTGTTAGGCAAACCATTTCAACCAAACCCTCATCTAATACTAAACTAACCCTTCAGGCAGTGAAGCCCTCCCAGTGCTCGACATCATCGACATCATTGGACTCTTCATTGATGTCCACAAAAGATAATACTTCGACGACTCGGACAGCTTCTCAATTGCGGAAGACATTAGAATTGGACCAAAAGTACTACAATTCGATTAGAAATTACTTAACAAAAGGAATAATCTTTGGCTATAATGAAGAGACTTTTCGAGAGGAATGTAAAAAGTTTAAACTCGACCGCAAAGACGGAAAGACATTATACTTGTGTTCGAAACAAGTGGTCGAAACAGAAGAGCAACAAAAGGAGATTTCCATTCGGTTTCATCTCAACAAAAAAGGAAAGGCTAATCAACAACACAGAGGACTGAAGGCCACGAAGAGAGCGGTTGAAAACAAATACTTTTGGGGAACCATTGAGTATGACATCAAGAATGTGATCACTCAGTGCCCAGTTTGCAATCCAAAGGAATTTGAGTTAATGTCATTTCAATTGTGGAAATTCATTGAAGTCGGGGTTATTGATGACGTGATCGTCGTTCGAGACCTTAATAAGAAGTCTTCGATTTTCAATTGTGCCGTTTTGGAGGACCTAAGTCCTCAAAGTCTGTCCAAACATATGATTGGTTTGTTCCAGACCTACGGCACTCCCAATGCTATTCGAATGGTTTTGCCCAAAGAATCTCAAAAACAATTTACTGAAGAATTTCGAGAATTTTTGAGACAATATTTACTCGAATTCACAGAAGATGTACAGAAACTGAGTAAATCAAACAAAGAGACCGACGCTATCACTCTTACTATGGTTGACATCAAAGTGATCTATGGCGACGAGAAGTGCCCCAACAGTGATAGGGAGTTACAGGCAATTGACTTCGACATTGTTGAGGGCAAAGATCTGTTGTTATTGTCTGTGTTTTCTTGTAATAAGTGGTTAATAAATAGTTTAGTTTTTAATAGTATTTCAAAGAATATCAAGAATTTTCATCAAATGAAAGACTGGAGAAGAAAAGTGTCGACACTTACGCTCTTTTTTCAGATTAATGAAACCAATTTGACTGCCAATGAAGACATGGATTCAAAAGGAGAACAATTGAGTCAAAAAGACGAGAAGAAGATTACCAACTGGAAGGAAGTCGAGAGACTTCAGTCGGACTTCTTTACATCAAAGCCATCAAAGAGTAAGCGTCAGAACAAAGCGAATGAAAACTTGGTTTCGAGTGAATCCGAATTGGAATCAGAAGACGACAACCGATCGATTAATTCGTCGAAACATTCAATTGTATCGAACAGAAAGCGTAACAATAGTTGTGAATCGAATCAAAAGGTTATTCCATTCAGACAAGCGCTCAGAGCGTCTCAACGATCGGTGTCTCAGCAGTCAAGCGATTCCCAATCGATTGAAATCATTGACGTCGACGACGAGTCATCCAATTCTCAGTCAAACCACTCATTGCAATCACAACCGATTTTATACGATTCGAAGACACAGTTATCCCAATCGACCACTTCTTCATCGAATTCACAAACGACCGGAACTTCGGTTTCAGAAACAAGTTATGCGACAAATGTTGAGAATTTACCCAAAAATTATGACACAAACGGTATTTGTAAGCCTTGTTTTGTATTGTTAAACAACTTTTCACAAACATATATAGAGAAAGCAATTGACGGAAAAATTAAGTTTAACTTAAATGAAGACAAAGATAGAGACAGAGAAGAGGACCGAAATATTAGAGATATTATCAAAATTAATGAAATGGCGGAAAGTCGACAGTCGGACTGTGCCGAACAACAAATGGAACAGCCATTGAAAGATAATAATCAAACAAAAGTGGCTAAATCTCGAGACAATAATTCCGAAAATATTTTAGGATTTAATTCACTTATTTTAAAAGAATTAGAAAATCGAAAATTAAAGTCAACCGAACGTAAGGTTTCGATTGAATTGCAATTATCTGAGCCTTCATCTGAAGATTCAGCAAATGAAGAAACGACCGAAAGTAGACCCAAAACGAAACCGGACGCCAAGATTAAGCCTACAGCTGATCCCAAATTCAAAAGCAGTCAAATTGCGCCCAAAAATCAAACTTCAGTTACGCCAAGAACTCAACGGAAACGTAAGGCAAGAAAGAGTTCAGACGTTGACTCGGATTATGACTCAAAAAATGATGAAATTTCTGACAGTCGTACCCAAAAGCGGAAGAGAATAGAAGATAATAAGAATAAAAGTAATTTGAAATCAGTTAAAAAGAATAAATCGGTTAAGATATCGAAACAACGGGTTGTGTCTGAGTCTGAGTCGAGTGAATCCGAAGCGAGTGATACAAATGAAGAGATTCAGACCAACATTGAGAACCAGTCAAACAGTAATAATAAAACACTCGAAGTATTTCAGTGTATGTACTGTGACTTCAACACCAATGAGAAAAAACAACTCATTCTTCACACAACTAAACACCGGAATGAGAAACAGAACAAAGTGTACTGTCCCGTCTGCACCGAAGTGTTCTTCAATAAGTCGGCATTGGATCGACACAAAGAGGAAGTGCATCCGCCGGAGACCCGAAACACTGTGCTCTACGGGTGTGACGATTGCAATTGCAAAGGCTTTGAATGCGAATCAATTGAAGCGCTTAACCGACATCTTCACGACACTCACGTCGAATCTTTGGATTATCTTCGGACCACCAGTTCTAAGTACAGGTGCGCTCTTTGTAAGACCTTTGCCGCCGCCACCAGAGAACAGATTTGCACTCATTTGTCACAAAAGCACCGGAGCTTCAAATGTGCGTTTGATTGTCAATATATAGCTCAGAATTTCCAAACTCTCGAACGGTTTGTTATTTTTATTAATATTTAATTAAATGTTTAATATTTTGTTGAATTTGTCTGAAGTCACGCCAAGTCTTCTCATTCGCGATTCGGGAAACCATTCGAATGCAAATACTGTGACTATAGTTCTGCTGTTTTTGGAAGTTTGGTTCAGCACAAGGAGCAAAAACATGCCATCGAATGGACGGTTGACCAGAAAAGCAAATGTTGTTTATGTGATACGAGTTTTGGTTACGACGATTCCGGAAATATTTTAGAGCATTTGGTCAATCATTGTATGAATTTTGCTTTCTTTGTCTGTAAGTTATGTCAGAAAAGGTGCAGAAAATTGGAACAAATCCGGAATCACTGCACAACCCATCACGCGGTAGGACCGGACGAAAGCGTCAAATGTATTGAAAATTTGGATCAACTTTTCGAAGACCTCATAAATCAAGTGAAAGAACGGGACAATCAGTTAAAGAAAAGCCAATCGACTGCTAATGAGATGCAGAGCGCTATTGCCGGCCTTATGGAAGAGGAGTTTACTGAAGAGCCAACTTCCCAATTGGGTATTAATTACTATTTATTTAATTATCTAAATATCTAATCAATTAAATTGCAGCCAATGATGTCGAGGTTGGTGCCAGTGCTGAGTCGGTCGACCCATTAGCCGCTGCATTGCACTCGGCTTTCGACGACAACTACATCGAAGAGAATCCAACGATTCGTATACCAGAAGACGAAGAATATGGGTTTATTCAGGAGGACGAAGACGGGCAGTGGCTTCCAGTCGGTGTCGATATTGTCGACAATTAGAATCGACTGAAATATGTTTATCGATTTGACCGAATCGTGCGCTCAAAAGGATTTCCTATTTTGATAATTACTCTATTTTTTCATTTGAATTGTTTTGTTTAAATCATTTTTGATTATTAAAAAAATTAGTGTTTATAATGAAAGTGTTTATTCGTTTACTATTTTTAAACTCATATTATGAATAGATTTTAAAAGTTTTTTGTTTCGAATAATTTTAATCAATAAAAATATTGCATTAATTGTTTGAATCGATTTATTTGTTTAATTGAAATACATTTAATTGAATAACATTTGATTCGAAGAAACTTTAAATATTTTAACTTGTTTCATTTGAGAACAATTTTCGAAATAATTTCAAATTCGGTTATCAGCTTGGTCATAAATAAGTTGAAAGTTAGCAAAGAATGCACAATATGAGAGATTATTTTTTAAAGTTAAAACCCGGGAAGACGGTATAATAATATGTTACCTATTTTAATTGAATTTAAACTAAATTTAGTAAATTTAACTAGATTTAAACCAGCTTTAATACCAAGTTAGAAAAAATTTCCTAATTTTGTTCAAAAAAACCCTAAAAATTTGCGGCTGGCAAAAAGTCGAGAGGGGTACCTCTGCGCGGACCAAATGATAGGACAAATATCAATTTTTAAAATCAGAGGGCTGTTTGGCTGATCCCTCTCTCAATCATTTAAATTTGATTAATTCATATAAAACGAAATGTTATAAAATAAAGTAAAGTTATTTGGAAAGTCATGAGTTTCGTCCTTTTCCTCAAATTATGCCTCAATTAAAAGACTAACTCTAATAGAATTCAATGCAAATTATACCTCAATTTTCGGTTTTGACCCCCAGGTCTTACAACTATATTTGACTGTAATTTTGTAAAGAATTTGTTGACTATATTATATATAAAACTATTTAAAAACAAAATTAAACAGTATGATCATGATCATGAAGATTTTTTTTCGATAATAAAAATTCAAATTTTTTATCAATCAACTTATTTAATCAAATTATTTATTTTCAAAATTAAACAAGTAAAAGTTGACTAATAAA
>JAQFXP010002825.1:0-14016 GCA_034693685.1 Belba bartosi | reverse complement strand
AGAGAGAGAGAGAGAAAGAGAGAGAGAGAGAGAGAGAGAGAGAGAGAGAGAGAGAGAGAGAGAGAAACTCTTATGAGTGACTTCTTATCGCTAGAGTTACTATAGAAACAACAAAATAAAATCTTATCCAAAGATTTTTTGTTGAAACTGGAGTTTAATAGCAAAACAAGAATTCATATCTAGTCTATCGTTTTGTAAGCACTGCTAATAACCTGAACTGAAGATGAGTTTTGAAAAATCCATCGATTCATTGAAAATATTAGATATGCTTTACGGCTCAGTTTGCAAAATTGAAAATATTTAAAAAATATATCAATAAATGCTTTTTATATATATAAATAATAAACCATGGATTTAGAAAATTGAGCATTTCAGAGAGGGGAATCAATATAATTTTTTTCTTTCTTTAAACGCTTAAATACATAATAATATAATTTAATTGTTTTAACAACTTAACTGAATTTGAACCAGAGTTTTAGAAAGTTAGTGAATTCAGGGGAATTAAGGTCGGGATTTTAAAAAATTCTTAAATATTCATATAATTATGAACTTCGAATTTAAATTGGATTAAGCACTAATTTAGAAAATATTTCTAAATTTTGGCCAAAAAAAAACTTTCAAAATCTGTCAAATTAGAAAGAGGATAACTTTTGAAGACCAAATTCTAGGGAAAAGAATAAATGTTAATTTTAATTTCTGAAATTCTGATTTAAACTGTTTTAATTTTGGCTAGAAAATTGCCAAACTGCAAAACATAACAAAGTATACTTTTTTTGTAATTTAAATGCTAAAAGAATAAATGTCAATTTTTAAAATGAGAATGGATATTTGGTTGATTTAAAAAAAATCTCTGCAATAAATATACTTTTATACAGAGATTAAAAAGAGGAGGGAATCAGACAAAAGTTTTCCCTTATTTTGAAAATTGACATTTATTCGCCTTCCAGCATTTGGTGCGCGAAAAGGTATCTCGTTGACTTGTTGACAGCCACCGGCAAATGTTTTGGGTTTTTACTACTTTAAATTGCTGTTAAATCCGGTTAAAATCCAGTTAAATTAGGTAAAATTTATCATAAATATGTGGGGTTTTAAGTGTTTTTGGAAAACTCCTTCTTTGATCTCTCTGGATCGGCCGACCTTCTCAATCTCTGCTTTTATATATTTATTTTTACTTTTTTTAAATACACAATTTATTTAAATAATAATTTTTTTAACAAATATTTTTAATAAATTAAATTTTTAATTTTGCTTTAAAAAATTTTATAAGATTATTTTACATTGACTTGTTTTGAAATTAATAAAACGCATTTTAAAAATTTTAGCAATATTAAAAACATGATAAAAAATTAAAATTGTAAAATTAATAAGTTAAATTACACACTATATAGCTTATATTAATATTTAAAATAAAAAATTTAAATAAGTGTAATAAAAAAATGCTGACATAAACAGATTGTTTGTTAGTCTGACGGCTACTCTCAAACATCTGATTTAGTTTCAAACAAAACCTTTTAGTTCTGTCACTCAATATCAAAGAAAAGTGTAACAAAAGTCATAAATCAATTACTTGTGTTGAACTAAACTTGGTAATAAACTTTAAGCTAATTATAGCAAACATTAGGAAAGTGAAACTGAATAAAATAAATGTTTGTTGATGTAATGTAGATGTAAATTGCTTTATTAAATCCTATTCCTTTGTAGTTTAATAAAACAGAATTATATCAATAAATTATTATATAATTTCAATGTCTTTTAATAAACTGTTTTTATATGTTAAGAGTTTTGAATTCGATTTGCTTCTGATTCAAGTCTTCAGTCTTGTGGCAATATTTCAACAGAACTTTAATATATATTCTTCGTTCGGATCATGTATTTGATGCACACACACAGTCTCCGGAGAATATTATCCATATATTTCGTATATAACTTATGTATTACTCTATGTATTACATTATTTCGATTACTGCGTATGCGAACACATTATATGATTTTGTATTCATAGCTGATATTACTTTTAGTAATAGAAGAATTGAAAAATTTTGAAATCTATTTACGAAATAAAATATTTAAAAAAGTTTTTGGATTTTGCAAACATACTGTTATTTTTTCATTTTATATTATTTGTTTTATAAAAAAAATATTTTTAAATTATTTATAATTTTGCTATTTCTGACTTGAGTATATTATTTAATAAAAATAAAACATTGATCAATTTTTATAATATTTTTAATTTATAACCAGGCTAAAAAATTATAGCTCAAATGGGGACTAAAGCAAAATGCAGTACATAGTGTATAAATATATAAACGGCAGGCATTGTGAATGGGGGATCAGCCAAAAATCCCCATTGATTTTTAAAATTGGCATTTATCCTCCCCTAGCATTTGGTCTGAGAAAAAGTTCCCTTCTCGAGGTTTTTTGCCCAAAATTAAGAAAAATTTCCTAAATTGGTGCTAAATCCGGTTTAAATCCCGTTAAATTAACTAAATTTAGTTTAAATCCAGTTTGAACCCAGTTAAATTAGGTAAAATTTTATCACAAATATATAGGTTTTTTGAGCGTTTTTGGAAAAATCCCTCCCCTGATCCCCCTAGGTTTTTGGCCAAAATTTTGGGAAAAATTCCCACCCTGATTTCCCTGGATCGGCCGACCTTCTCAAACCCTGATAAACGGAAATTAAAAAAGTATTTGCAAATATTAAAAATAGTAGTCAAAAATGTTAAGGTTTAAAACAGTAATGTCAAAAATATTAAGATTCAAAACAGTAATGTCAAAAATGTTAAGGTTTAAAACAGTAATGTCAAAAATATTAAGATTCAAAACAGTAATGTCGAAAATTGTAAAAATAATAACATTAATGTTTACAGTATGCAAACATTTTCAACATTACCATTTTTGACTTTAACATTATTGACTACTATTTTTAATATTTACAAATAATTTTTTAAATCTCCATTTATGTACACTATGCACTGAATTTTGCTTTAACTCTCATTTGAACACCGATTCCGAAGCCTGTTTATAACAAATATTATGCACATTTAGTAAATTACTATGCATATTTCTTTAATTATATAAGTATATTTATGCTGTAAAATTTATATTTAATACTTATTTCATTGCAATACAAATAAAACGTTGAGAAGAAATATACAATAAAACTAATAAAACAAATGATTGACATTTAAAACAAGTAAGATTATATTCTGATTGTATAAATAGTTTATATCGAAATGAGCGAAATTCATTTTGAGTAAAAATCATTTTAAAACCAAACATGCAAAAATGTATTTTTTAAAAATTAATATGGTAAAAATAGACAAAAAAAAGTTGAGATTAAAGAGTCAGTCAATTGCTTAAACTTTGAATTCAATTTATTATTAATAACTTATTTATTGTTCGTTAATCTAACTGTCGAACAAAACTAAAAACTTTGGATTGCAGTGATTGGATCGAATTTATATTTAAATCAATTAAATTTTTTTAAATATTAAAGACTTATTGTTATAAAAAAAATATACAAAAATAAATAAATTCTTAAAATATAATTCATTTTAAATCATTTATTATAATTTGTGATAAATATCTCCGAATTTAAGCCATTATTCCTTTAGATATTAACGAAAAAATAAACCAAATTTTTGTCTGAAGTTAATGATCCTATCAGTAGATAAAGAGTATAAAAATGAAGATAAGGTTCGCATAAAGTCTTACAAACAAAATATTAATGATATGCGAAAACATTCTCAATGTGTTCACCTCTTCATAATTGATTGCTATCTCTTTCGGTCTTTTCATTTCAACGAAAAACTTATTTCTTATTTTTGCTAAAAAAGATATTTTATATATTATTATACGAATATTTGAAAAATAATGAGTAAAAAATAAACATAATTAATAAATTCAATTTTTCAAAGAAACTGTGCAGTGTAAATAATATAAAATATAATATTATTATTATTATGTTATATGAGTATTGCATAACTTGAGTATTGTTCAGGGATTAAAATGATCGGCAAATCTAGGGGATTATGGGAGAGATTTTTGAGAAAAAAAGTTTAAAAACCTAGCGCGGATTTTTTTTAATGTCTAGAACACTTATATAATTATGATGCAATTTATTTAAATTTAACCGAATTTAAAACCAAATTAGAGAAAATTTTCTAATTTCGGTTTTAAAAACCCAAAAAATTAGCCAGCCGCAAAAGGTGGAATAAAAATGATAGAAGGTACCTTTTTTGAAAACCAAATGCTAAGTGAGGGATAAATGCTATTTTATAATTAGGGGTTGATATCCCTTCTCAATCTCTCGTATTATTCTAGAGATGATAGCAAGCAAAAAACAAAATTATTCATTAACTAGATAACTGAACTGATGAAAATAAAGCAGAGTTTATATTTTAATTTAACAAATTTTTAATTGTACATTTGTCAAATAATTCAATTTTAAGATTTAGTTCAAATAAATCCACTTTATATTTATATTTAAACTTTTTCATTAATTACATCTAAATCTAGTTTAAATTTTGTTAATATTAAGTTAAATACAAAATTGGCGGCAAAAGTATTAATATATCGGATATTACACTGTTTTTAACAAATATTAACAAATAATCGGTTAATATAAAACTGTTTTTATGAATATAATATAAGAAATATAAAAAATAGATTATTTTGCAAAATTATAATTTATAAAATTTAAATTTAATATTAGAATTGTAAAATTCTCGTTATGTTTGTATATATTGAGTATATGGTAACTATTAATATTTATTTTATAACTTATACTGTTTTCCGCTTGATAATAAGTTATGCCATATTTGTTATATATTGTATTGCAAAATATTATTAAATTTTATTTTAAGATAAATGATCAAGCTCAAATAAAAAAGTAAGAAACAAACAATAGTTTGACTGTATATGCCATACATAAAATGATCCAAAATTGATGAGTTGTACCGAATTATAAGCCGAATGTCGACTCGATTGCGCAGTTTGCGAACCGACACTAGTTTGGAGTTTGTGTTGATCTGAAAGAACTGACTGACACAACAGTTTCGCAAATCCTCGAGTGGATCACTACATGGATGCTATTTGTTCTTAACTTATCTATAATTTGATTTAAAGCAAATATATTCTTAAATATAAGTTTTGCGTCATTTTGTAATATTTTGCTAAAAATGATTTATTCAAATATATTATTTGAAAAAATGCTTTATTTGTTTAAATTTGATTTTTGACATCTGATTCAAAATGAATCGATTTAAATATCTTTTATTAGAAATGTTATCATTTGTGTTAGTCTTATGTTTTGAATATTGTCAATGTGCCGGACGGGCGACACCGGAAAAAATACCAATCGGTAAGGATTTAACATTTTCTCAATTATTGTTAAACATTTTAAATCTATTAATGTACTTTACAAAGGTTTTGTCAAGTTTAAAAATATTTTTGTCTATATTTTATAAAAAATTTTAGAATTTTAAATCAACTATAAATTATTAACTTTCAAAACTAGATATTTGTTGTGTTAGTAATTATTTTTAATTAAAAAATATTTAACAAAATCTGAAAGATTACATATAATTACAAAAGTATAAATTTTAATTAAAACATTTTTATAAAATAAAATATTTTACAGTTTAAAATTATTCAGTATAAAAATTTGCATGTTATTTGCTAGCTGAAGATATTAGTAACAAAGAATTTATATTGAATTTTTTTGCAAACCCGTTTTATATTTAATATTTAGTAAAAGTTAAATCAATAAATTTAATTACTTGTCGTTTGTTTAGATGATTCAAAAATTTTCGTTTCATTGCATTTTAAAGATAAGGAATGAAATATTTTGGAGAAAACAAATAAACATCAATTCAGTGTTTGGGCTATTGTTACGCTATTAGAGATTTGCTTTAATTTAAAAATAAATGATAATTAACTGAATTGACTAAAAATGCAAACAAATTCAAACATAATTTACATAAAAAAATTATTACTTTAAAAACAAACAATTTGTATGTCGTAGTGATTAGAGCAAGTCATTAGGGTATGAGCGGGGATGGAATGGGGGCTGTAGGACATAATTGAGTTTTATTATAAGTCTTTTCGGAAAAGCAGTAAAAAAGTCATAACAACTAATTGCAGTGAATCTAATGTGTGGTTATCTGACCCCTTCAGGTGCTATCTTCACAACAGCTAATGCAGACATTCAAACGGCATTCAAATACGCAATACATCTGCACAACACTAACGACTCTTCTGCCCGATTCAAAGTGGAGGCTGTGGTCGATGTGGTCGAGAGTGACGACCCGTTCAAAGTGAGCAGAGCCTGTGAGTCGACCTTTTTATACATTTGCTTTAACTTAAATCATGCAATCAGTGTTCGGAAGATTGAACTTAAAGCCCAATCGATGTACGGATGCATTCGATGTACGGATTCGACATTCGACCGAATCGATTGCTGTCTGTCTCACACTTATCGCACAATTGTTGCGATATTGCGATACAACAAAAGCCGAAATTGCTATACATTTACACTTAACGGAATTTATTCTAGAATTGCATCAAATGTTAGTTCCCATAAAATGCTAGTTTAGAGCAATAACGATAAGTCAGTCACTTAGTTATCGGAGCCAATCGCCAATAAGTGCGACCTTTTTCTCATCTATTTTCATGAAAGTGTATCAAACTATCAAAGAAAGCAATCACTTGTCGTACGAATCACTTGAATAACGTTGACTCCAATATTGGTCACTAATCCGATCCACATATTAGACGCTATTAGAGAGAAGTGAATGAAATAAAAGCCACAAAAATAATATTGTATTGAATAAAGGATAAGGAATTGGAGTCAAGAAATAAACATTAGTTTGAAAATGTTTAGGGGGTTAGGGGCTGGAAGTGGACATTTGGGGTATGTTAGGATTTAGTGAATGAATGAGTGAGTTGTTGGTTGTGTTGAGTTGTGTTGACTGTTTGCACAGAATTTCTTCGTTTCCACACGATTTCACTTAAGAGGCATTCGATTTGTTCGCAATTCCGTAAATAATATGACAGCTTATGACAGACCGATATGTTTTATGAAACTGAAACCCTTTGATAATAAAAATTAATGTTTACTCTCTATTCACTCATTTTTCTTCTCCGACTTTTTACTTTAGCTTTTGTTCTCATTCTTTGTGTTCCGGAGTTTTAAAATATGGTTTTTATGTAATACACAGTTTATAGAGCATAGAGAGCACAGAGAGCATAGAGAACATAGAGATCGCGAACATATTTTAGAGTTTAGACGAGTATAAGAAGCGTATGAATCTCTGCTTTACTACAATATAGACATTATTATAGAACATATACTGTAATATAATTTAGTATAACATTTAACAATAATTTTTTTCTTTTATCTTTTGTTTCGAGTCTTCTATTGTTGCAAAAGAAAACATATGAAAACATATTAAGATTAATCCTAAAGGAAACAAGTCTTCAGTTCAACTGTCAAGACATTGAATCGTTGATAAAATTGTGATATAAGAGCGCTCTCCTCCTCTCCTCTTCTCCTCCTCTTTTGCTCTTTTTGCTCTCATTTGCTCTCTTTTGCTCTTTTGGGTCTCATTACTAACTGTCGCAATAATGAGTGACTCAGAGGTGTCCACAAAATTTGTTTTAATGGGAAAAAGAAATAGAATTCACACAAAAATGACAACATTTTAGAGTTAAACCATTTTTCGTTTGTTTAGTTGAGAGAAGAAAATTTAAAAATAAAACATCCTAGCAACATTATTCTATCAGCAGTCAATTGAAACAATATTAAAACCCCCAAAACAAAGCCCTCACTTTTGTCATCCCTGCAATGAAATGCACTTTTGATTGATTCAAATGCCATAAAAACAATTCGCTATCGTTTAAATACGATTATTTCGAAATAAGCCTGTTCACTTAAAAACTCAACTTTGGATTATTCAGTTTAAAAATATATGTTTTGTGTGCAAAGCATTAGTGCATTCATTGAAGTCTGCTTTAAGGGCCGTCTAGTTATGGAGTGATAGTTATAGCAGTATATGAGCCGTTAGTGAGTGAGGACTACATTATGAGTGTTCTTGTGTTCATCTATCAGAATGCCAGTCCTGCCAGTCCTGCCTGTTCTGCCAGACCTGTCAAACACAGTTAATCACATCTTATGCCACTTCGCACAAAAGCCAATCTCTTCCAGTCCCTTAGGGGCGCCTTTTTCTTGCTTCTAATCAATGCATTTACACAAATACACAAATTTCTTCATTACTTCAAAATTAACTTAAGTTCTTCTCAGCATATAATTCAAATCATCTATTTTTACGGTTTGTTATAGCAAACACAAATTGATATTCTATTATGTTTTTAGAATATTATAATTAAATTATGCAAAAAAATATTTTTAAAGCAAACCTAATGTAGAGAGGAACAATTGAATATTATATTGAAATGTTGTAGATTATGCTAAAGATTTGTGTATATTTGTAAATTTTAAAATCAGTAAATTTAGGAAAAGTTAGACTTTAATATAAGCTTAAAAATATTTAATTAAATTTTGTTAAGATATTTTAAAACTAATTATTAAACATCAAAACTAATTACATCTGACAACTATGTCGTCATCTAATGAGTCTAATGTATTAGTAATGTATTGCCGATTTCATTAGCGCAATAAAAATAGAGAAAATAATCAAGTTATTTGGCCTGGCTTACTATCTTGGCACTACTAATGACTTGAATATCAATTTGTATGAACGAAGTGTTGTGTTATTAATCAGAACCTGATATGCCTTACATCAAAGATTAGTTGTATTATTCGTATGAGAAGTAAAAGTAGCAAAAGGTAGTTATAAAGAGTTTGGAAAGAATTTTCAATCTAATTATAAATAAAGTTAAAATTGAAAGTAATAAAAATGCAAACACTTATATTAAAAAATATTATTGTTATATAAAAAATTAGAATTATAAACGTCTTGGCTTTTTATTTTTGTCAACCTTGTTGTATATAACGCAAATCAGTTTAAACTAAAATTTACAAATATCTTACAATTATTTGTTGCGAGAAATTATATGTAAATTCAAAAATGTATAAATTAATTTTTTTAAAAATACATACATTATTATAATATATAATTTATTTCTATCAATTAAATATAAAATCTTGTGTTAAATGCTATAAAAGTTAAAACAAAAATTATTGTTTAGTATACGCTATAACTTAAGTCTGATTGCAAATAATAAATTGTTTGCTTTGATTAAGAAACGAGAAATAGATTACAAATGTATTTATAGCAAAGTATAACAAAACTGTAACAAATGTTATGTATGACTATAACTGAAACAAATATATATTCAATAATCGTTTTTATTATTGAATGTTTTTTTAGTCATAAAATCATTATTTTTATTAATAATTAATTTGTTATTGAAATATAGGTATATTTATTTATTACTAACTATTATAATTCGATAAATTAGTGATTTGTTATAATTAAATTATTTAAACTCTATAAGTGATTATTAAATTAAAAACATTTATTAACTTCAATACAATTTAGTTTTCAAATATTTGTGAAAATTTTAATTAGTTTTAATTAAAATTTTGATTTATATTTGTGTCAGTGTTTAAGTTATTGTCAATACCATAATGCACTGCAGATGAGAATATGAGTTTGACTTACATTTAGACTCTACTGTATTTACTTACTGAGATTTCAAAATATAAGAGATGTATAAAAATCCAATTGATTTATCAATATTTGAGTTTCAGAGTTTATAGTTTTTATACTAAACTTGAGATTTAAGTCAATTTTATGTTTATTTATAAGTATTTTTCTTCATGTTGAAGAAAATTTAAATTCAAATAAAGTTATATTAAATTTCTAAAAATCAAAATAATATTATTGATAATATTGTATACATTGAATTGATAATCTATTTTGCATTTCTACTGTCGAAGTGTGCCTTCAACTAAGTCACGGTGTCTTCACTCTGGTCTCACCCATCATAGGTCACGCATACGAAACCTTAGTTTCCTATTCAAACATATTTCAGGTGAGAGTTGTTTACTCAATAAATATAATTTGAGTTAATTATCAATTGGTTTGACACAAGTTTTCAATTATTATTTAATACGAATTCAGATGCCTTTCGTTCACTTGGGCTTCAGCCGCACTAGTGATGTAAGACATGCAAACTTTGGCATCTCTATGAGGCCCAGGTATCTGCCGGCTATAGTAGACGTAATTAAGTTCTATGAATGGAAAGGCATAATCTACCTGTACCAGAATGATGATGGTATGTGTGCTAAACATTTTTGCATTCATTCTTTGCTCATATTTTCTACATTCACTACATTTATCATTCCTTTATTCAATGATATATTTTTCTATTAAATTATTATTTTTAAAGTATCTCTCTTTTGAATAACTTATCTTTCGTTAACTCGTTTAACATTAATGTCTTTTTTTCGAAACTCATTAAGAATTGAGCCATTTATGGCATAAAAGTTCATTTTTGATGTTGACATAGAATGAAAGCATGAAAATGTGGTTTAGTATAAAATTATATAATGTCTGACAAAAAAGATTAGACATTTGCCGACTGTTTAGATAAAGCTTTATATATATAAAATATCATGTGATAAAATTTTTATATCCACTTCTGCTTTTCTAATAGTTGATGTGCTTTAGAATTGGCTCATTTAAACAATTTTAGATTATTGGCTCATTTTATATAGCAATTCAATACTATCTTAAATTATATAATTTTATTAATAAAATAAATTTAACCTTTCAATTCTTATGCAGTTTTAAAATTTTAAAATTTTGAGAATTATTTTCTAAACTTTAGCTTGGCATTTGTTTAAATTTAATTTAAATTATATTTGAAATAATAGAATTATTAATTTTGCATAAAAAATAAAATAATAACAATTTAATATAGCAAATATTTTTTGTTCAAAAATGTTTCTAAATACATAACAAATAATATAATCTAAGTTAGCACAATTTTTACTTTAAAAGTCAGTTTATGTTTTAGTTTCCAGTTTGTCAAGTTTAGTTTGCAATCAACAGCATTAATCATAATAAAATATTATATTAAAAATTATTTGCTTGTTTAATTTATTTAGCAAAAATATTCAATCATTTTGTAAATTTATTTAAATTTATATATATATTTTAAAATATATATTCAAATGCACTTATATATTGTTAACATAATTGATTGGATTTTCAGACATGTTAATTATAATAATTAAAGTGACATTGTCATATTTACTTGTATTTAATATTTAATTAACTAAACGGATGTATTGGCGCAGAAATAAGAACTAATATTTTATTTGCTAATAGACTTAGAAAAGGAGACAATTATTTTTCGGTCGACCGACTAATTTGACTTTCCTGTCACGAAATCCAATATAGAATGAGTTGAAAATTGTAGTCTTTGTTAATCTTTAGGATCTGCTCTTAATAGGATCAGAAACGAAGCAGAATTAAGAACCGGAGCTGAGTCTGGATGAAGACATGTATGCAATTCATGTATACATTTATCTTTCGCTCATTTCTTTCTAAACGCATAACATCTGATGTGTGTCTCTATTGTCTGTCTATTCAATCGATGCTTTCATTCATTTGATTCAAAGCTAAAAAAGTCAAAACCAAACGAAAGGTTTTTTCGTCACTAAATAACTATTACTTTTGGTTTTTTTGTTTATACAAAATTAACCATTTCTTCAGTTAGCCATGAAATTACACTTAGCCATCGCCATTGGTAGCCATAAAATACAGTCATAGCCACAGTTAGTAATAAAATTAGTCCAATTTTGTCTCTTTAGTTATTCAATTTGTTTGTCTTTTCGATTTTATTCAACTCTTTCAGTGTTTTTACGTCTCTTTCAAGTCTATTCTTATGTGATTACAGACACTATACAAGACAATAGCAAAAAAGGTCGAGTTTTGCTGCAATTGTATTATATCTATATTAAATAAACTATTAGATAGCGAGAAGATGTGTGAAATGGCTTAATTTCATATTTGTTCCTGCTTACTACCGGTAATTTACAACCAGTAGATCATTTTCGGCTACAAATATCAAATGTAATGCTATTCTCGTATTGAAACACAAAATGATTTTTATTTTTATTTGTTTTACTTTTTGTTTTGTTTTTTGCTTCACTACTTTCACTACAATAACAAATCAAATAAATAAAAAACACAAAAAAAGAAAAGTTTTTTTTGGTATAAATAAGTGATGCGATTCGAACTGAAGTCTAAACATTGAGAGCATTCAGTCACAACTGTAGTCTATAGTAGTCTATAGTAGTCAGTCGTCATTTGCCTTTATTTTGAAACTAATGAAAATTTAATAATTAATATATCCATAGGTTTAATGAAATTACAGCACATATTCTCAATAGTTAACGATAACTATACACTAGAAATAAGAGCCGTTAAGCGAATCAGTAGTGCAAAGGATGCGCACAGTTTTCTACAGTCGATGGAACTGTCGGACAGTCAGTCCCGAAAGTATGTAATCCTAGACTGTGATGCAGAGACGGCCAAAGATATAATTGTAGATCACGTGAGAGACATATATATGGGAAAACGAAACTTTCATTTTCTTCTAACAAGTCTTGTAAGTCAACTCTCGGCTATAAATCAAAATTGCCTTTCGTTAGGGTTTAGGTCATTCATGAGTTTTAGTCTATTTTCTAGTTCTCAGCTCTGGAAGGCTTTCAAAGAACATAAATAACTTTTTAATACTATTTATTGTTATTTCCCAAACCCGGGCTTTAGATAATGGATGAGTACTGGAATAATCAGGTTCTCGAGTTCGGGGCAATTAATATAACGGGATTTAGGATTTTGCAGACAAACACTTATGAGTTCAGACAGTTCTCCAAGAATTGGCGTAATCTCGACACTCAGCGATGGCCCGGAGCCGGAACTGCTTACTTCTCCGTACGTTTCACTTACTATTTGGATTTGAGTCAAAACTATTCTGCTTTTATGTCCTGTTTTGTACATCATTTTAAATAATAATAAAAAATCGCATTATTTCTCATTTTTTCCATTAATGCACTTAAGGCCGACACCGCTCTTATGTTTGACGGAACGAAAGTCTTTTTAGAAGCTTATAATCGGCTTTTAAAGAAAAAAGGAGATATTTTTAAAAATAATTTTAGAAGAGGAGAGTTTTTTAATAATGGCACCAAAGGTATTGACTGTAGGAAATTACCCGTTAATGTTTGGGAACATGGTGACAAAATTACCAAGTTTATTCGAAAGGTAAATTGAAAAGTTAATTACCTAATACTCTAATGTCAACAATATATTATAGTATAAACCGATGCATATGTTTTGCTTAACTAATTGAATGCTTGCATTCAGACCGACATCACAGGACTGACCGGAAATATATCGTTTAGTGAAGTTGGTTTCAGAAAGAACTTCTCAATAGATATCGTTGAGATGACAGTCAATAACGAAATGGCGAAAGTATTAAACAAATAAATAAATCGAGTTTCCACTCAATTGCTTAAGTATTTGATATATCAAAAATGTTGCTTAGATTGCACAGTGGACTGAGAATAACGGAATGGAATTAGTCCCGGGCAAATACCACAGAGTCTTTCAGGAGTCGAACATTGAGAACAAGACATATATCGTCACTAGTATTACGGTTAGGAACGACTTCTTTTAATATTAACTTATTTTTAATGCCAAAACACAAAAAAATATTTTGCATTTAATTTAAATATAAATTGTGCTTAACTTAAGTATAAGTTTGCAAATATATGTATAGAGTATTCGAGTTTAGCATTAGAACAAAATAGTGTTGAAAAGCAATGAATATGTTTTGCTTGAAATAGCGAATGCATTCATTAAACGCCTGTTATAGTGCACACAAGTGTCAAATAAACTCTAATTAAGACAAGGACTCAAATTCCTGTTCTCTCTCTCTCCTGCTCTCCTGCTCTCCTGCTCTCTCTCTCTCTCTCTCCTG
>JAQFXP010002824.1:0-14016 GCA_034693685.1 Belba bartosi | reverse complement strand
ATTTTCCCTAAATTGGTGCTAAATCCGATTTAAATCCAGTTAATTTAACTAAATTTAGTTTAAATCCAGTTAAATTAAGCAAATTTTTATTATAAATATATAGGTTTTTTGAGCGTTTTTGGGAAAATCCCTCCCCTGATCCCCCCCTGGATCGGCCGATCTTCTCGATCCCTGGTTTTAATAAAGAATTTTTTTAATTACTTTATTAGTAATTTTAATTTAATTATATTTTATTTACTTTTATAAAAAAAACTAGTTTTGAAAACAGATGCTTTGGATTAAAAAAAATTAGCAAAAGTTGATTTTATTTATTCTATTTTACATATTATAATTAGAAAATTTGATAATTAATAATTTAAATTTTAAAATAATTTAAACTTATTAACTTAAAAGTTAAAATGCTATTAAATAAGTTTATATAAATTATTAGCTAATGTTTTATTGATCTAAAATCGAGATAAAACAAAATTAATTTGCAAACCAGAGCTGTCGCTGATAAAGAGGAATGAAAAACAACAAAAGTTTGCAAAAATCTATAAAATTTAAAATTCTATGTTCACTAACGAGTGGTATGAGTGCTATAAGTGCTACGAGTATTGGATTTATGGAAAAGAGGCTCAAAATTCACAAATCATTTAAATGTGAATATTAAATGAATGATTGCAAAAGTTAAGCTCATTTAGGCTTAAATTATAATTATAATGAAATGACAACACTTTTCATATATGACGTGAGTTTTGTTAAGTATTTTTCTTTAAATATGATGTTATAAACAGTAGTCATTAGATTGAATAAAACGATACTCAAGACAACAGATGTGGATAACGATCCGATCCATAAGTACGTCTCTTCTCTACAGTACTCCAGACCAATTATATCGACTTTTCGATTCAAAATTAGAAAATTATTTAAAAATTATTTTATATAATTTCTTATGTGCTTAATGTCAAGGGCTAGACTTAAAACGATATAAAAATATATATAATTTGTATTCTTTCTATTTTCATATACTTTTGGAGCACTAATTCGCTTAGAGTTGTAATACGGATAATAAGATTATAGTTTATGTAATACATCTTATGATAGAAGAAAATGTTTAGTTTTTCTACGGTTTGTGAGTGAATGCAGATATCGCTCGAAGCGATCGCTCAGTGTTTGAGCAATGATTGGAATAGACTATCGAAAGAACAGTTGGTTCTCCACAAACACATCCAAACCAGGAAATCAAGTGTTTAAAAGCTCTAAGGATTTAAGGCATATATTTTCAGACCATTTCGGGTATAGTTTGCATTCGAGTGTAAGTTTTTTAGAGAGAGTATAGAATAGTTTAAAATTTGGAATAAGATATGAATTGATTTGAAATACAGTAGAAATTCTGTTTATTGATTGCAAACATTCTTTACATAAATAAAAAAAATTTCAAATTTTTTCAAAAATCTATAGTTTGTTTATATCGAAGTGAATATAACAAATAAATGGTTTTTCTTAAAGCAATTTCGATTACTGGCACTTGAATTAAGAGCTTTTCTTAACTTAAATCTATATTTTGCGAACGAATTTTTTTTGTTAAAAAATTCATTTTTTATTCAATATTCGCTTCTATATAAAATAATATGCAATTTCAAAGCAAATGTATAACTGATCAAAAAATTTTATTACTGAGAAAATTGCAAAAAAATTCTATAGTGTGAGAATAAGAAATAAAAATTTGTGTTATTTATTGTCTTTCTTATAATAGATAAATCCGTTTTGAATATTCAGAAATGTATTGAATTAAATGAATTAAAATAACTATAAAATTGCATTTTTATTGCAGAGAATAATCAATCAAAAAGAATATTATGTTCAATATTAAGTACTGATGAATGCAATGCTTTTTTATATTATAGTATTTAAAGTTTTAGATTACAGTCTAACTCGGCTATAACAAACAGCTCGTTTCCATTAATATAAAATTTTAAGATTAATGTTTTTAAAATAATTAAATTGATTATTTTTATTTTATTTTTATTACAAATAAATAATGTTTAAATTGTTGGCAATAATGATTATTGCAAATAACAATTTTTGTTAGTTTTTGTAAAATTTTATATTGATATTTCTATTCATGAATTTTTTTTATACAATAAACGAGAAAATTTATATATTTTTACAAATAAAGTATATTTTTAGTTTATATAATGTAATTTTAATAAAAACCATTTATTAATCAATAATTTCTTTATAAAATACCTAAATTTTTCTAATTTTGTTTTAAACCGAATACTCTATTTCTCAACAAATAAATTATAAATATAATTTTGATAACATTTTTATAATTATGATAAAAAATATTTTACTATAAACTTTCTAATAAACTCATAAAGTAATAGTTACTATTTTACTAACAAAATAAGTATATCTTGTTTTAATATTTTAAATATATCACAATAAAAATTTATTTGTAATATTTATATGTACATATACTAATGTATATTGTAGGAATATCGCTTGTTATAACCGGGTATTTGTTATAAGAGGGTTTGTTATAAACAACTTATTTATAACTTAAAACGTGTAATACGTTATCCGTTTCTTAGCATCTGTTTGTTTTAAGTGGGTTTTTTATAAATGGAATTGACTGATAAATTATATAAAAAATAAAATATGAAAATAAAAAATACTCATATATCAAGCTAAATATTAATATTTTATTTAGCAATTTAATATAAAATATTTAATAATCTAAATAAAAATTTTATAATATATTCTGCTTAAAATATGAATATTTTTCATATTAATATTTATACTTTTAATTAATTTTTTGAAATTTTTATTTTATTGAGTTTAGCTAGTAAAATAATATATTTATACAACATTTCACTTATTTTAATTTGATGCAGAATTCTTAATCAAAAAAACATTTTTATCTTTTATTGTAACACACTATAATGTTATAAATGTTATACTTATTATTATTTCACATAATTTAATTAACATAATTAATTGCTATAATTTTTTTAATTTAATATTAGGCATTAATTTATCCAAAATAAATATTAAAAATAAAACAATATTGACATTAAAACTCTTAATACTAATTGTTAGCATAAGTACTATTTATTTGTATTATTGTTTGGAATCAATAAAACAATAAAAACATAAGAATAGAAATCAATAATATCTATATTTATAAGATATCTATTATTTTTATTTTGTTGTTTATAATAATAAATTTTTTATATTTTATGAAAAATAGCAAAAATATTTTTATTGTATTATTTTGTTCATTTAAAGAAAATAATATAAGCTAGATACTAAAGTACAATAAATTGCTTTTCAGAAAAATTGTTTGATATTTGAGTTTTTACTACTTACATAGTATTATTTCAACTAAATTAAGTAAAATTTATTTATTCCAAAAATTTTACATTTTAATTTAGCTAATACCGGTATTTTCTTTTTTTTGTGTATAAAATATTTGTGTAAATTTGCATAAAATATAATTAGAATGAATACTAAAGACATACTTGGTAATGATTAGTTTGCAATAAAGCAGTGATAACGTGAATAAACTCTAAAAATATGTTTTTTGTGGAATTTATATTTTCCGGAAGAGAAATAGATATATCTAATTAGGTATTAATACAATTTATGAAAACTATTTGAATGCGATTAGTTTGCATTGTGTTAGAGAAGCGACTAATAAAGTCATAACAGCTAACAAATTATATCACATTTGATATATTAATAAACTTTTAGTCAACTGTTTTTTAAATATTATTATTTATTTGCAATTGTTTTAATTAAATAATATTTACGGTTTTATCGGATATTAAATATTTTAATTAAAAATAATTTTTTAAAAAACTAATAAATAAATAATTATAATTAAAAAAAAGTTAAAATTAAAAGTTGAGTGAACTATGAGTTTCAGACCTGGAGTTGGGATTGAAAATTGAGGGATAAAACCGAAAGAGGGATAAAATTGAGGCATAATTTGTATTGACTTCTATTAAAGTTAATCTGAAAAATAAGGGATAATTTGCAGAGAAGGACAGAACTCATGAGCCAAGACAGTTCAAAAGCCATAGTTGATTGTATTTAATTACTTTATAAAATGTATTTTTATTCAAATAGTATTAAATTCTAACATTAATTATAGAAATGAGTTAAAGTCTATAATTAATTAATAAAAAGAAAAATAGAATTTTGTTTTATATTAATTTCAAAAATAAAAATACGAAATAATTGGTTAGAATATAATTCGAGGAAATTATGGAAAACTAATTAATAGTGAATAAAAAATAAAGGAATAAAATATTTTATATATAATTTATTTAGGAAAGAAAAAAGTCAATTAGAAAAAGTCATTAATTATAGAACACATAAAAAGCTAATTGAAAACTAATTCTATTAATTCCAAAAAAACGTAATTCTAATAAATTTAAAATAAGGTTAAGTCTGAGCTTAAAAGCGTTCATACCTTCCATACAAATAAAAGTTATCATTAGATAAGAACTGATGGAAACAGTCATCATATCAACTCATTTTGCTTTTTGTTATCAAATCCTTTATTTCGTATATCGAACAAAATCTTCAATTAAACGAAGTATTAAAGTATAAAATCCGTTGATTTTGGCCACGAATTAAATCACATGCTATTGATAATAGTGATACAAAACACGTGTTTTATTAGTCAGAGTGAAAACGAAGAACAGAGAAAACAAGAACTTTATGTCTTTGTATGAGTAATGTATAAGTTGTGGCACAACTCGAATATCCAAAACCTGGAACTGTTGGCAAACTTTTCTATTTCGACGGTTTATATGCAATCGATTCAAACGGCTTTAGAGGCGGAGAGACAACACGTGAAGCGCCAGAAGTGAACTACAATTGCGCCGAACGTTGTATTCAAACCGTATCTGAACTCAACTTTAGTTCTGTTCACAAATGCTTTAGCATTCCATCGGTGATAGAAAACTGCATAAAAGTTAAGAATTTAAACAAATGGTCAGTTATGGTAAGCCAACGAGTTTGGAATAACTGCTATACTTGTGCTCTCATATTGTTCTCGTTTTTAATTTATATATTTTTGTCATAAACTTATCAATTGTTTAAATAATTTATATAATTCAAGGGTTAAATCTAAGGATCTTTATTTGCATTTTAACTTTCGAGATATTTTTTAAAACGTGTACTCCAACATGTTTTGTTTACTCTACTCCAATAAAAGTTTATCTAACACATATTATTAACAAATATTACAATATTTATTTTTATATAAATACTTATAAACCTTTAATGTAATACTTTGAGATCTATATATAATGATTATATATATTTAAGTAAAAACTAGTGTACATTAAAACAAGTAAAAAAAGTATTAAAATAAAAATTAAATATATTTTCAGTCATATTATAACAGTTTTAAAGTATGTGATAAAAGCGTTTTATTTTGGCCATTATTTCTAAAATCAATATCAAGTATATATATATAAACTTATATATATTTTTAACATAAATTTAGAAATCGATATACAGCGGCTTTGCTAAAAGTTTTAAGTGCAAACTTCAAATAAAGTTCAAACTTAGAGCCAGCAATGTGGCAAGCAAAAATTTTATAATTTTACAAATGCAAATTTTCTGAAAATTTTATGTAAAACAAAAACAAAACAAAATGTAACAAAATTTTTTATTTTTTGACAATTTAAATAAAAATGTTTATTCAAATAATTAGATTTTTCAAATTAAACAGAATAAAATTTAATTTGTGATATATCTAAAAAGTTTTTAAATTATATTTTATTTTCAAAAATATTTGTTAAATGAAAAATTTGTCCAGACCAAAATCTAATGCAAAATGACTGTTGTTACTTTGGAAAGTCTGACAATGCTATTGCAATGTTAGTTGAGTTGATTTGATTTTTGTTTTTAGTTTTTATTTTCTCAATCTATTACCGAAATGACTGAAAATATAATTTGTTTTGTTGTCTCTCTTGAGACACATTTTGATGCTTTTTTAGTCTTATAGTTCCATAAAATCTAGTCTTGTCTTAATGTGTGTCCCCTTTCAACTCAAAGAGTATTAAATCCAATGGTAATGATTGAAGACATCGGGTGAAGAATGGCAGAGGCCTGTCATCAATGTATCAGAAGAAGCACTTCTAACACAAATATATGCATTCATTCCAATGAACTGAAAATCTAATAATTCAAATCTTCTCTATTCTACAGAGTCTACACACTTTGTCTATCTCTGTCGTTGTTATATTCGGTTCACTATATTCTCAACAACCGAATGCACGACAAAAATCGAAATAAAAAAAACAAAATAAAAATAAGACAAAAAAGAAACAAAAGTCTAATTTATAGAAGATATAGTGCGAACCAAATCAATATTTCCAAATATAGATAAATATACACCAAATAAGTTATATATAAAAATGTCACATATTTACAAGAATGATATTACTTATAGTTTGTCTTAATATACAGTTATTCTATTTATTATGTTTTAATTTTTATATTCTTGAGAACTATTTTTTCAAAATAATGAAGTTTTATGTATGCAAACAAATGGAAACTATTTGCTTTGAAATATTCAATTGAAAGATAGTAATTATTTGCGTTGAAAACACCAATTTGTAATACTATTGTATTTTAATTATCAAAATAATTGTTAAGAAATTAAATTGTTAACTAATTGCAGAAATTATTGATTAATAATTTTATTAAGTAAATTTATTTTTAATTGGTGTAATAAATAAATGAAATAAAATTTATTAAAATAATAAATTTATTTTAAAATTAAATTGCATTAAATGTAAAATGTTATAAATATAATAATTTAATTTAAAATAGATTAATATTACATAAAATTATTAAAATTAATTATCTAACAAATTTATTTAAAACTAAAATATAGTTTAAACATATAAATTATAAAATAGCATACAATTAATATACAAATAATATAAAAATAATTTAGCGCTACATAAATATAATGTTTTAAATTGCAATTATCTATATTTGCATTCATTTATTTAATACCTTTTTATAAGTTATTATTTATACCCCAAAAGAGCACTTTCTTTCAACACATTAACACCTAATCCGGAATTCATGTTAAAACAATCGACTCTTTATTTCATTAATTATAAGAGGTGTTAAAAAATGTGTTAAAATGTGTTAAAAATTATATACTCTGTACTATTACATTAATTAATATAAGTTTAAAGATTACAATTAAATATTATTCAATTCATTAACATTTTTGAAACTAAATGAAATGAAATGATCATTAGAGCCTTAATTGAAATATTAAACATTTAATGTATTGTTACAAAAGTCATTTATTTACAATTTGACAAATTGTCTATAAATTCTATTCATTGTTATCTCTAGTTATATAACAGAATTATATTAGTCTTTTATTCCTTATCTAAATCTATTCAATATTTATGTTGCGCTAAAAGAACGCATAAATGGCTTTCAATGACTATATTAGACATTAATCCTAATGTGAGACCAAATCAATACAATTGCAAAGAATCTGTATTAACGGCAAAGTATTTGTGACAAATGTAGTGATAAAAACAGATAAATATATTGAATCTGATATATGATTAGAGCTTTAATTTATTTGGAAAAATCTATAAATTTCTTATAATTAGATTCAAATCAAATTATTTTTTATATATTTTTGTTCTCAATTACTAAAATCAGAACTTATTCTAAATTTTTATACTCATTAATCATTTTTGTAAATTATATTGTAATTTGTTTAATGATTTTTTTTGTAAACATTGTCTTGATATTTTATTCATTAATTTTAGATTAGATTTTGCAAATATTACTTCTAATGATATTTATATTAAGATTAGAGACACTAATGGCTGCTAAAGTCAAAAGAAAAGATGTTTTGAAATAATTGAATATTAGGTACAATATTGAGATTTTTTATATAAAAAATACTACAATTTTAATGACAAAACACAGATCAGTGTAAGTGTTTTAAATGCATAGATTTAGCGTCAATATAACAAAATTAGATACCAAACCCTTAGAGATATTAATTAAGTGCGGTTTTGGACGATAAAACTAAACTTTTTTTTAAAGAAATAATCTCTTTTGGCATTTGTTTCTCTTCACTGCCTTTCCACCCAATCCTATCTGGCCTGAGATACAGCATTCATAAGACAGTGAGTATCAAATTGTAAATTTTGTCTCTCAGCTCAACGTCACGATTAATAATTGCTTGACTTTTGCTGTCATTATCTTGAATTATGTATTCTTTGCACAAATTCTTTTGTGTATTTTATTTTCCATAAAAAATTAAAAAGATAATTTTTATAAATATTTTATGAAAAATTAGGTTTAAATTATTTTTTGTTTATTTATTACTCTTTTCTTAATTTTATTTTTAAAATTTAATATTTGAAGCAATAAATCAAATCAAAACATTAATGGCTATAAACGATACCATTTGCATATTGACAGTGCTAAGGCAGTAGCTAGGTTATAATTTTGCATTTATTTTTATACATTATTAGTAGAGTATGACTAGAATTAAATAAAAAAAAATCTAATGTAAAAAGATAAAACAAATAAAACAATAAATTAATTTTAATTACAAATTCTTGAATATTATTTAAACTTTAACTGTAATGTTGTAAAAAAATTCTAAAAATAGCAAATTAGAGATAAACAATAGTATTCTAGAATAAAGATAAAATTGTTTTTTAAATGTTCACTCAGTCTGTCAGAAGATTAAAAACCAAAACACATATAAATTGGTATTTTTGTATTTATCTTAAATCCATTTAAATAAAAATTTTTATTAATGATTTAGTTTAAATAATTTTACGGATTAGCATTAAATTTAACAAATATTGCATTAGAGCACAATTACATGACATCTTTTATTAAACCGAAATATATAGTTGCAATTGATTATGTCAACTTTATTAAACAATTTAATGTTTAAATATTAACTTTAAATTTAAAATATAATTAAAAATGAATGAATAGCAAATTGCAAATTAACATGAATAAATTAAATAACCAATACATTGATTAACAAATAAGAAAAAGACAAAACATTTTATTCGTCTGAATCTGTTTTCGTGTCAAGAATTTCAATATTTGATTAATGAACAGACATTTGGATGCAATAGAAGTGCATATTCTCTGAATTCATTTAAATTTATTATTCCGTTATATTCACAATACGTTTGGATTCGCTTTTCTCTACACTTTCCCAATGGAGTCAAACGTTGAGATAATAACCGTCAGAGAAGTCAACGTCAAATCATCGCACATATAGTCGAGAGATTAGGTCCCGAGCGAGACATGAATTGATCAGAACTGACCTAGAAACGTTTCAAACTCTCTATGTTTGCAACATCTGTGTTATCTCTAATATCAAATCATATTTACATGTCTTTCAGTGTTTGACTCTGAATAGAAAACACTAATGTTTTGGCAAATATTGTTTTAGTTTTTTAATATTGTAAAACATTTTTGTAAAAAAGTAAAAAATATTTGATAAAATAATTTTTCATTTATAATACTGTAAAAAATATTAATAAATATTTTAATTGGATCATAAATACAGAGCAATTTATAAATATTTGATAAAAATAATCAAAACAAATAAATAAAATGGATACTGGTATAATATATCGGTTAGGTTTTTGAGCAATTATCTTGGTACTATTGAGAGCTTAATTTATTATTTATCAAACCATACCTAGTCTTTCAATAATGCAATAAAGGAGTGGATGACATATGGATTCCATATTCAGTATAATTAATGCATGACTTGTCTAATATGCGTTGCAATCGATGCCTACAAACAAAATGCCAACAATTTTCTAGCCGTGAATCCATCGACTTCTGACTTATTGGCGCAAATTCTCTTATTCTGATGTTAAACGCAATACTAGTTCTGAGCAATAGAAGCAAAATAAGTGAAATAAAGTTTGGGATAGAGTTGGAAGTGATGGAAGCGTTGGAAGTGATCCACTTTAATGAACATTCAACGCAAATACTGTTGGATTTATAGTGTATTGACCGCACAGTTCAGATGTGCCAACAAAACCAATATATAATGTTTAGCCAAAAACAGGCAATTTCTTCGACACATCCGAAGGATATTTAGGGTTTTATATATGAAATGACTCAAAATATTTGTTTTGTCAATATTTTTAAAAATATATTAATGTTTTAAGTGAATCGGATATTTGATAAAAATTTTATTATAAATTGTTTTTTAGATTGAAATAATTTAATGGTTTTGTTAATTTATTTTTAAAATATTTGTAGTTTATTTGCAATCCATTCAATCTTTTGTTATACAAAATATCAAAATCACATTAAATAAAATATTCCAAAAATTTTTTATTGATCTAAAAACTGAACTCAAACTGAATTCTTAAGAGATGTCAATAAAGATAAAGAATTTTGAAGTGAAATGACTTAAAATCCGGGATCGTGAAGGGGGTAATTAGGCAAAATTTTGAAATTTTGGATTTATCACCCCCTCGCTATCATTTGGTCCGCGAAAAGGTACCCCCTCGATTTTTTCACAGCTGCCGTAGGCGACTGGCAAATATTTTGGTTTTTTCGGCCAAAATTAGAAAAACTTTTCTAAATTGGTGCTAAATCCTGTTTAAATCCAATTAATTTAACTAAATTTAATTTAAATCCAGTTAAATTAGGTAAAATTTTATCATAAATATATAGGCTTTTTGAGCGTTTTTTGAAAAAATCTCTCCCCTGATCCCCCTGGATCGGCCGATCTTCTCGATCCCTGCTTAAAATGTTTTTAAGAATTGGTTTTTTAAAAGTTATTTTAAATATTTTTACTAAAGATTTTAATATTTAAAAAAGTTAAAAATAACAAACACTTTATTGCACTAAAAAGGCAAAAATAGATAATATAAACAAGATGCATATGAACAAGATAATATTTGTTCATAAAACTTTTGCAAAAATAAATTTTATTTGATATTTCATTTCAATACGTATAAAGTATAATTGATATACAAAATACATTAAAAATTTTCATTTTAATTTAATAAATAAAATTTATTGATTTTTAACAACTTTATTTTTCTTATCAGCAAATGTAAAACTTAATCTGAAAATATCAAATTTAATTATTTATTTAAATTTTAATGTAATTTTATAATAATAGTAAAAGTATTTGATAATATATTAAAAAAAATTTTAATGTTTTTATTATAGCTTTTTAAGTATAAATTACTAAATATGACAGTAATAGTAACTAGTATAAAATAGTAACTATTTTTGCTGTATATAAAAACATCATATTTATCTGATTGTCTTTATAAACTTGCTAATTTTTAATATAAAATTTTTATGTTTTTGTATAAATGTAAAATTTTAATTTAGTAATTAAGCAAAAACATTTAACTTTGATTACGATCTATACTTGCCAATTTTGCACAAATTTTTTTTTCAACTTTATTAATTAAGAATAAATTGATTTAGGATTTTGTCATTTAATGGTTGAACTAATTAACTTTACAAACAAATTATGTGGAAATAATTATTATATTAAAAGAATTGTCAGTAAATAAGCGAATCAGCAATCGATTGAATACTACTTCAAATCTAATCGTCAAATGAGTTGTTTTGTTGAATGAATAACAATTGATATTCTAATGAGAAATACGATATATAAATATTAATAGAATTTTGACAATTTGAATAAGTTATTCGTTTTGCATATATTTAAAGACAGTTTTGTGATGTCTTAATATAAGTAAAATATTATATCTAATTTCAATTTAATTGATTGAATTTAATATTCAGTTTCAGAAAAGGCAAAGAAAAGTTTGAATTATTTTCTTTTAATATTCGCTATTCTCTGTCACTTTGAGCTGAAATCTCATTAATTCTTAAATTTATATTTAGATTAGATATTACTGGAATAGCACTGGATTTTTCATTACATTATATTTAAATCAATTATCAAAATAAAGTCTAAAAGCAATTACATCGGAAACTGAATGCAATCAAAGTATTGCAAATGTAATAACATTTTTGCCAAAATATTTGAATACATTTCTAAGTTAAGTCTTATATTATATTTTAGTTTTATTTCTGGCAACAAATTTAAATTAAAAAAATTTTGAAATAAATGGATAGAATACATGAACTGAAGATAAAATTAAATGAAAAAATTACATAAAACATACAATCCCACAATTTTATTGAATTGGATTTGCTTTCATACAGGTTACATTTTTTTCTGGAGTATTGAAAAAGTAATTTATTTTATTGAAATTATTTGGAGACTGTTTACAAATGCATTGAATTTCATGACACGAATAGATAATTGAATTTAAAGTTTTTCTCATTTTAATGATTGTTTGCTTTACAGAAAAGGTATTAATGGATCAAAAGTTAAATTTTATACTAAACTCACAATTACTATAATTAAATAGTAGGTAAATATTTTTACATTTCTACAAATTGTTTAATAGGTTTAATATATTTGCATAAAATCAGCGATCGAGAAGGTCAGCCGATCCAGGGGAGTATCAGGGGAGGGATTTTTCCAAAAGCCCCAATTAAGAAAAAATTTCCTAATTTTAGCCAAAAAAACCAAAAAAATTACCGCCCGCCGAAGGCAACCATCAAAAAGTCAAGGGGGTACTTTTTCGCGGACCAAATGCTAGAGGAGAATAAATCCTAATTTTCAAAATCAGGGGGATTTTTGCATGATCCCCCTTCACGATTCCTGCATAAAATATTATATATAATATAAATTTAGTTATAATTTTTCATAAATATTTTAATTTTTAATTTAGAAATTTTAACATTAAAAATGTTCATAGTAATTTTTTCTAACCAAACCACAAGAGTATTTAGTCTCGACTTCTCTCACCATTGGTTTGCTTTAATTCTGAATCAACTGTTTTGTAAAGATTTTGTGTAAATTTGATTTAATCACTGAATGTCAGTCTTAAGCACTATTTGAATGGATGTGTGGATTGAATAACAAAACACTTCTTTGTGTTGTTGTTGTGTTTGGTCTGACAACCGATGAAACAGTTATTCAACGCAAGAGAAGACAATCATTTGGGAAGAGTTGGCACATATTGTTTGGATTAAACGATTGAATCATTTATAATGGATTTCTTAACACAAACTCTATTGAGTGGAGAACTGACTGATAAGTATTGAATGATTGTATAGTTTCGACACTCTTTCAAAGTGTTGATTGTCTTTGAATTTAGTGTCAGTTCTGTTCTCTCAACTCAGATAACACCAAATTTAACTTCAATTTCATTTGTTTTGACTTTTGTTTTCTATACTTTTGTTTTTATCTATCAATATATATATATAATCTCAAAAATAATATAAATTTCGAATTTTAAAGAGTAGTCATTGATTAGACAGAGATTAATGAAATTGAGGCAAAAATAATAATTAATTACAATTTTTCTTTAACACGAATTTACTCTTGCAGCAAAGTACCTAGTTACATTTACTTGCCATCTCTCACTTTCTTAATCATTCTGTTTATTGTCTGATATTTTTTTGCTTTAGTAAAACAATTTTTGTTGTGTAAGTCTCAGCTATTGTTCATTAAGTTCTACTAATGTTTTAGCACAAACTCATTAATTATGATTAGAACACAAAATGTTATTAATTTGTGCGAAAAGTCTTTTTGGTATTACTTTGAGATAAAGTATGAATAGAAAGGTTTGAATGCTTTGAGTGCTTTATATAATTTCTGTCGTTTTATTCTAACTTTAAAATAATCTAAATTTTAGAACTAATTGATATTTAAAAATAAAGGTTTAAAGATACTCTATTTACATAATATTTTTTTTTTAGACTAGGATAAAAATTTATTTCCGAAAACAGGTTTATTGTATGCAATTAGCTCAGAGATCGATAAGGGGGGGATCAGGCAAAAATTCCCCCCTGGTTTTGAAAATTTGGATTTACCCCCCCCCCCAAACATTTGGTCCGAGAAAAGGTACTCCCCTCGAA
>JAQFXP010002823.1:0-14020 GCA_034693685.1 Belba bartosi | reverse complement strand
AATCAAATATCAAATCAAAATAACAAAACAAATGATTTCGATAAACAAATACTTGAATTTATAAATAAGCAAACAATTGAATTACAGTTTAACATGCTGTATGACTACCAAGACACATTTGAATGCTGGGTTTTAAAACCGATTGCATTCAAAACAACGAACTTAACTGATAGAAACAATTTGTTTATTGATTGTCGAAATATTAGTTCAATTAGACGAGCGATTGATATAAACCGGTCAGTTGTACTTACAGTATATGATATATTATATTTATACTTAAATGTAAATAAATCAAAAATTTATGTTAAAATCTCTAAAATTTTTCTTGATTTTTCAAATTGAAACCTGGCCAGTTTGTCATTTTATTTCCAAAAAAGGCAACAAGCAAATTAAATATATTAAATTAAATTTAAAAATATGATTTTATTTTTACTTATTCTAAACTGTTTTATTTCCTAAATTATTACAATAAAAACATAATTTAGAAAATAAAAAATATAATTAAAATTTAAATGGCCACAAATTTCCACATACAAGCAAATATTGTTTTACATTTAGATAACCTTTATAACTTATATGATTGATAAAATTTTTGTTAAACTTTAATGCATATATAAAACTAATTTTAAAAATATAAATTTAATTATAAACACATTGATAGCTACTCTAACATAAACATTAAAATAGTAAATCAGTAAAACTAAGAAATTTCAAATTTATATTATAAATGATTTTTTTAATTTTAGAATTTGTTACACAATCTTCACTCAATTAAATCAGGAATCGGACAATCAATACGAAATTGAAAATAATTTCGCTTTTAGTGATTTCTTTTTGGATATATTTAGTTTACAAATTAAAATCAAAGGCAATCCGAAAATATTGATTGCAGTTCATCAAAGAGATTGGTTAATAAAAAATATATTTAAAACTAACTTTTTTAAACATCCTGGTAGAAACAAAAATGGCAAATATCCATTTTATTTGTTTCAATTCAACCGAATTACTGTTAATTCATTACCAAAACCGTATGAAACGGATTGTTTGGATTACAAACAAATTGGATATAAATCGAGAACCGATTGCATCGATAAGTGCAGAATCAAAGCAATTACTGAAATAGTTGAAACCCAATGGCCCGGAAACTACTTAACTGAAGAGGCATTAAATAAAACATTTTTTGAAATTTATAATTTTTACGAAACACATAATACTATAGATTTAGAAATTAGATATAAATGTAAAAACATTTGTAAAATACAAACTGAATGTCATTCAGAGTTTTACAATTTAAACGTTCAAAATACGCATGAAACATTTTTAGATACATTTTGGATTACCTTTTCATTGATTGATAGATCTTCTCAAATATACACACAATCGCCTAAAATACTGTTCGAAGAGTTTATGTCATATATAGCCAGTTATGTGAGTCTATGGTTTGGTTTCTCTGTTATTATGCTCTCAAATGTGTTTCACAATTGTTATCAAATTTTAATTAAAAATTTTAATTTTAATTTAAAATATAATAACAATAAGATTCGTATTGTAAAACAGAATATAATTAAAAAGCAAGTTAATTTAACATTAAAAATACATGATCACATATCAAATTCGAATAACATAAGTATTGTTGATATAAATTAACTAGCGGTTTTAAATTTTAGAGTTCAACAAGTGTTTACTAACAAATAACTGCTTAATGAACATACAAAAACAATGTATCTATATTGTTTTGTGATTAACTTGAGTAGGATATTGCAGTTATGCTCTTTTTACCTGTTAACTATAAATAATTTTACCTGTTTTAAATAGTAAAATTATGTACAGTAACTATCTTTGTAATCTTATTATACAAATAAATAATTAAAAATAAATTTGAGAAAAAGTAAAAAAAAATATTTTCAAGTTATTTTCAATTTTAATAACAACTTGAACAATTTAAAAACATTCTAATTTTTTATATTTATTAAATTAATTGTTTTTTAGTTTACTAAATAATATACATTTTTGTGAATAAAAGTTAACTTGACAAATGTCTTAAAACATTCTTTCTATTAAATTTACAGTTTTTATTTAGTTAAAATATCTGAAAATCGATATATTTGTATATAATTATTATTTTCTTATACTTGTTTCATTGTTACTTTATTTAATAATAATAAAAATTTTTAAATATAATAAATTTTTAATAGCATTTAAATAAAATATATATTATAAAAGTTAAAAAAATATTATTATTACAAAATCAACAATTTCTTGTTATTTTAGATATTTCTTTAAATTAATTTATTCATTTTTTATAAATATAATAAAAAAATCTAAAAATAACAAAAATTATTGAAACTCAATGTTTATTATTAAAGCCGTAAACAAAAACAATTCATTTAATTATTTGTTTTTTACACTTTGTATGACCGGATGTTTATATTAAATATGCTAGAGTATTTTTAGAGTATGCTTAACAAACGTTGTATCTAAGTATTTAGATATTTATACAATAAAATGTTCCCTCTATTATCTAAAAATTTAAAGTTCGGCCAACAATAAAAATAAGAAATTAACAAGCACATTTATTTTTAATGTATTTTTTATCATGAAACAAATTCTAAAAAATTTCCAAATAATTATAATGCAATTTTTACTTATTTTAATTAAATTTAGAATAAATTTAAATAATTAAAGATTATTATGTAAATAAATTAATTGTTATTTTCTAAATATTTTTACAAACTGATTTTAATACACAATTAATAACATAAAAAGTTATTACATATACAATATGTAAATTAAACATAATTTAATAGCTTTTATGTATATTATTATTTCAAATAAATACAAATATTTTGTAATAAACAAATATTTAATATTTACAAAACATAAAACAAAGTTTTTTGAAATAAAAATTTATAATATTTACTTCGTTTATATTATTGAATAATAATTTGTCTAGCTTGCATTACTGGACTAATCTTGTTAATTACAAAAATTTGAGTTGATTTACAATTTATATATTTATTTTGAGTGTTATTATTCCGAACTTTTTTAAATAATTTAAAAACTTTTAAATTAAAATTAATTTTTTTGATAACAAATTGACAGCAATTGTGAAACACATTTGAAAGCATAATAACAGAAAAACCAAACCATAGACTCACATAACTTGCTATATATGAAATAAATTCTTCCAGAACAATTTTAGGTAAATTAATATATATTTGAGAAGGTTTGTCAAACAATGAAAACTCAATCCAAAATCCATTTCCATAAGTACCTTGTGTGTTCATAACATTTAAATTATAAAACTCTGAATAACAATCAATTTGTATTTTACAAATGTTTTTGCATTTATCACGAATTTTTAAATCAATTGTATTATTTGTTTCGTAATAATTATAAATATTTAAAAATGTTTTATTTAAAGCTTCTTCAGTCAAATAATTTCCGGGCCATTCGTTTTCAACCACTTCAGTAATGGCATTGATTCTGCACTTATCGATGCAATCGGTTCTCGATTTATATCCAATTTGTTTGTAATCCAAACAATCCGTTTCATACGGTTTTGGTAATAAATTAACAATAATTCGGTTGAATTGAAATAAATAAAATGGATATTTGCCATTCTCGTTTTTACCAGGATGTTTATAAAAATTAGTTTTAAATATATTTTTAATTAACCAATCTCTTCGATGAACTGCAATTATAACTTTCGGATTGCCTTTTAGTTTAATGCGTAAACTAATTAGATCCAAATAGTAATCACTAAAAACGAAATTATTTTCAATTTCGTATTGTTTGTTCGATTCCTGATTCAGTTGAGTGAGGATTGTGTAACAGATTCTAAAATGATAAAATTTAGTTATAATTTATAAATTTTAACATGTTTCAAAAAAATTAATTTAATATATTTAAATTGTTCATTTTAACCAATTATATTAATTAGCTTTAACTTAATAAATAATTTTGGAGTAATTAAAAATCTAGAAATGAAATAGCAAATTTTTGGAATTAATCTAATCTATATCTGAAGAAATAATCTTGCAAAAAGTTTTTTAATTTTGAAAATTGCAATTTAATCCACAAAAATAATAACTTGAAAATTAGATTGGTTAATTATTCTGGATTATATTGCATTAAAACATTATTAAAAAATCTCCTTGGACTCTTTCCGTTAAATTTGCCGGTTATTTGCTATTTAAGTCATATATAACTAACCGGTTTATATCAATCGCTCGTCTGATTGAACTAATATTTCTACAATCAATGATTAAATTGTTTATATCAGTTAAGTTTGTTTTTGTGAATGCAATCGGTTTTAGAACCATACAATCAAATGTGTTTTGGTAGTCATACAGCATTTTAAACTGTTTTTCAATTGTTTGATTATTTATTAATTCAAGTATTTGATTATCTGAGTTATTATATTTAGTAGACATTTGATTCAAATACTCTTCTCTTAAAACGTCTATCTTCTGAAAACATATAGTAATCGCCGGAAGAGATATAATCGAAATATTTTCGTTATATATAAAAGTTGTCGTTTTGTATGAGAAATAGATTTCACATATTTTGTAGATTTGATACAAACATCCGAACAAACAAAGTGTGAAAAATAAATAATTAAATGTTTTTTCTTTTAATTTACTCAAAATAGACATTATTATGAATACAAATGAAAACAATTTATTAAAAATTTTATACACATTTTATTTTCTTATTCTGTTCCTATGTCTCAAATTTTTGAAAATTAATATTTATATAAATAATTTAATCAATACAAATTAATTTTATAAATTTATTTACATTAATTTTTATTTGAATAATTGTTTCTTAAATAAATAATTTTTACAAAATAATAATAATTTATTACATATACAATATGTAAATAAAAACATTTAATTTTATGTAATATTTTTTGTCAAATATGTTATAAAGTAAAATAATTTTTAAAGAACGGTCCGGATAAGATTGCACAACATTTTTCTAGCTTGTGCGAAATTTACTAAACTTTATTTTAACGGAATATACTTTAAACAAAAATATAAACACTTATTAAAACATTTTTATTAACTGATTAGTTAATAAACACCGAATAACAAATCATTGTTAAAAAGTTATATATAATTTTAATTATAATTTAAAAAATGGCTTGAGAATAAAATATTACAATTTTATTAATAAAGGTTAATTTTCTGATAGTGTCAGATATAAACGCAAATAATAAATTTGCAAGTATTTGTCTCTACGCTGGAATCTAAAACAATTAAACATATTTTAAATATTTATTATATAAAAGAATGTCAAAAGTTTAGGTGATAATAGCGTGTTGGCTCAATTAAAAGCCTAGTATCACTTAGCAACGTAATTAGAGTTTTTATTTAGATTAGTTTTACTATTTATTAAAAACAGCACTATTGGTTTAAAACAATAAAATTGGGAACTAATAGTTAGTACTACGTGTTAGCATCTTTGGTCAAATGTTCAATATCAATTTAAATTTAACATGTTTAGTTCAAACTGGTGATTTTTTTATTACAGCAATCAGACCTAATCAAACATATTTAAAATGCCAAATTGACACTAATTTTTAATTCGACCAAATCCGAAATATATAATAAATTTTTTATAAATTGTAATTAAGAGTTTCATGATTGATTTTAATTTTTTTAAATAATTATTTGTATATTATGTGATTTAATGTATTAAAAAATACACAAATTATTAATAACATTAACACATTTTTATGTGTTCTGATTAGTTCGGTATTTACCGTGTTAAAGATGTACTTATAGTAAATTTTGTTTCCATTGGTTTAATTTAATCTAACAAATTTTATTAATACTTCAAATATGTTGTACTCAACTATGCTATAGCTATTACTTAAAATGTTGCAAGATAAAATTATATAATTTAAGTTTAAAATTAACCATGACTAATGATAGCTTAATATTTGAAAAATTAATAACAAGATATTTTAAATCGATTTAAACATTAATTTTGTCTAAAATAAAAAAAAACTAGAAATGAATTCTAATTAATAAAGTTTTTAATTTGTAAGTTAATTAAAATTTCATGTTGACAATGAATAACCCGGTTCAATTATTTTTTTTAAAGAAAACAACTCGAGCCGAACCTAATATATTTAGGTGCTAGCTGATCTAACCTGAACTCAAAACTCTCCGAATCTTGTCATTAGGTTAGGTGCCAGACAGACACGTCTCCTATTTCGGGGAATAAATATTTTTAATTTTGTAATATGTTTTGTATTTAATTTGATATTAAAATATAATTTTTTAACAACGAATTGATAACAAATATTCAACACATTTGAGAGTTTAATAATAGAGAAACCAAACCATAGACTGACATAACTGATTAGATATGACATAAACTCTTCGAACAGTATTTTAGGCGAATCTGAGTATACTTTTGCCGGTGTTTTAGAAACTAAAAGAGTAATAAAACTATAATTAAATATTTGGGATATTTTTTTCTGTTTTAAAATATAATATTCTTTATTGCAATCATCTTTCAATAAACAAGAGTTTATGCAAATATCGGCCAATTTATTGTCCAAACTATAGTTTGCATCAAAAAATTCATCTATGTTAATAAATGTTTGATTCAAGGGTTGGTCAGTCAAGTAGTTTCCGGGCCATTGGTTTCCAAACAGTTGTTTATATGCATTGATTCTGCACTTATCGATGCAATCGGTTCTCGATTTATATCCAATTTGTTTGTAATTCAAACAATCCGTTTCATACGGTTTTGGCAATGATTTCACTGATATTTTATTGCTTTCTATAATATAATTTTCTTTTACAACTTGTTGCTTGCTTAATACCAAAAAATTACTTTTAAAAACATTTTTAATTAATAGATTTCTTGGATGAACTTGAATTGATATTTTGGATATATTTTTCAAACCAATTATAACATAAAATAAATCAAGTAAATAGTCTTTATATTCAAAGTCATTCTTTACTTGATAAAAATTATCTGGTTCATTTTTTAATTGTGCTAAAAACGTATAGCAAATTCTGAAAAATATACAAAATCTAAATTGTTATTTATATACAAAATACTGGAATAATTTATACCAAGTTAATTAACAATTAAAAATTCTAGCAATAATACAAAGATAAATAAAATATATTTGTTTATTAAATTTGGATAAAGTTAACATGAATGTTTTTAAGAAATAATGTAAACTTTTAAATCATACCTATAATAATCAAGTGTTCTAATAATTGAAGATATATTTTTGCAATCAATATATATTTCATATATGTTAAATGAGCTTGTTGAATTGAATGCAACTGGTCTTAAAACACTACAATTTTTAATAGTATTATCATAATTATACAACATCTCAAATTGTTCCCGTATAGTCTTATTATTAATAAATTCTAAAATTTGATTATCTGTATCATTTAAGTCATTATATTTGTGAAATATTTGTTTTAAATATTTTTGTTTCAAAACGTCTTTCTTCTCAAAACATATAGTAATCGCCGGAAGAGATATAATCGAAATATTTTCGTTATATATAAAAGTTGTCGTTTTGTATGAGAAATAGATTTCACATATTTTGTAGATTTGATACAAACATCCGAACAAACAAAATGTAAAAAATATTTTATCAAATATTTTGTTCTTTAAAATATTTAGCAACATACTTCTAATTAAATCATTATTAAATAAAACTTAATTGCTATATGTTAAATGTGCAAGGCAAATTGAGAACAACGTTAAAATGAAAACAGAATAGTAAACTAAAATTATATAAAATTTGCAAAAAATATCACTTTTATTTCCATATGATTTCAATTAAATTTTCGTTTAATGTATAAGTTATTTATTGCCAATATTTTATATAAATGTTAGATAGATTTTTAAAAAGTTTGTTTCCATAGTTATTAGATATTTATACAATAATATGTTTACTTTATTATTTTTTAAAGTTTGGCCGACACTAAACAGACATTAGAACTTAACAAGCACAATTATTTTTATCATTAACATTATCAAAAATCTATGTGAAAAAATGATAGAAAAGAAATTTCAAAATAATTCTAATTTTAGTTAACTTAACTAGTTTTAAAGCAAATTTAATTAAATAAAAATTAATATATAAATAAATTATTCAAGATTTACTAAATAAATATTTTTAAAAACTGTTTTAATAATATAAAAATTTCTTACATTGTAAACTGTAAATAACTTAAATTAATTTAAAAGTTTTTACGTATCAGAATTAACAATCACGATTATTAATCAGAAATTGAGAAAGAGAGTCAGCCTACAACCCCATTTAATTAAAAAGTTTGGCGTTTATTCTCCCTCGCTAGCTTTTTTTCGTTAAAAAAATAAAATTTGATAAAAATCTCTCCCCAGCTCTCCCTGGATTGTCCGCCCTTCTTGATTTCTGTTATCAATTAAAATAAGTACAAATAACTTGTAAAAAAAAGTTTTAATATTTACAAAACATAAAACAAATAAAAAATAAAGTTGTTTATAATAAATAAATTAAATAATTTATAATATTTTATTTTATTTACTTTGTTTATATTATTGAATAAAAGTTTGTCTAGATTGCATATCTGGACTAATTTTGTTAATTACAAAAATTTGAGTTGATTTACAATTTATATATTTATTTTTAGTTTTACTTTTCTGATTTCTTTTAAATAATTTAAAATTAAAATTAAATTTTTTGATAACAATTTGACAGCAATTGTGAAACATATTTGAGAGCATAATAAAAGAAAACCCAAACCATAAACTGACATAACTGGCTATATATGAAATAAATTCTTCCAGAACAATTTTTGGTAAATTCACGTATATTTGAGAAGGTTTATCAATCAATGAAAACTCAATCCAAAATTCATCTTCATAAGTACCTTGAGCGTCTTTAACGTTTAAGTTGTAAAACTCTGAATGGCATTCAGTTTGTATTTTGCAATTGTTTTTGCATTTATTACTAATTTTTAAATCCGTAATATTAAATGTCTTATAATACTTATAAATATTAAAAAATGTTTTATTTAATGCCTCTTCGGTTAAATAGTTTCCGGGCCATTGGTTTACAACCGCTTCAGTAATAGCTTTGATTCTGCACTTATCGATGCAATCGGTTCTCGATTTATATCCAATTTGTTTGTAATCCAAACAATCCGTTTCATACGGTTTTGGTAACGAATTGACAGTAATTCGGTTGAATTGAAACAAATAAAATGGATATTGGCTATTCTCGTTTTTACCAGGATGTTTATAAAAATTAGTTTTAAATATATTTTTAATTAACCAATCTCTTCGGTGAATTGCAATCAATATTTTCGGATTGCCTTTGATTTTAATTTGTAAACTAATTATATCCAAAAAGAAATCACTAAAAGCGAAATTATTTTCAATTTTGTATCGATTATCCGATTCCTGATTTAGTTGAGTAAAAAATGTGTAACAAATTCTAAAATTACAAAACTTAGTTATAAAATGTAACATATGTAAAATGAAAGTCACTAAAATTGTTTATTTTAACCCATATATTCTTGAAATAATAATTTTATTTGATAAAATATCCATTTTTAAATTTGTATAATCTATAGCTTATTTTGTTTTTAAATTTTTCATTGATTTAATAGAATTTCTAAAGAGCCTGTCAAAAAATATTCTGGTTTTAAAAATTACCATTTATTCGCTAAGCTCTGCCATTTGATTTGAAAAAAAACTATTTTTTTTACATTGATAATGGCAAATATTTGAAATTTTATAAAGAAAATTACAAGTTATTTAAATAAATTGCATTATATTTATATAATTGCATTAAAACATTTATAAATATTTTCCTTAGTTCTTTCCCGTTAATTGACCGGCATTTTGCTATTTAAATTAAATACGACTGACCTGTTTATATCAATCGCTCGTCTAATTGAACTAATATTTCGACAATCAATGATCAAATCATTTATATCAGTTAAATTCGTTCTTTTAAATGCAATCGGTTTTAAAACCACACAATCAAATGTGTCTTGGTAATCATACAGCATGTTAAACTGTAATTCTATTGTTTGGTTATTAATAAATTCAAGTATTTGATTATTTGAGTTATTATTATTATTCTTAATTTGATTCAAATATTTTTGTTTCAAAACGTCTTTCTTCTCAAAACATATAGTAATCGCCGGAAGAGATATAATCGAAATATTTTCGTTATATATAAAAGTTGTCGTTTTGTATGAGAAATAGATTTCACATATTTTGTACATTTGATACAAACATCCGAATAAACAAAATGTGAAAAATACATAATTAAATACTTTTCCTTTTAATCTATTCAAAATAGACATTATTATGAATACAAATTAAACTTTTTTTTAAAGATATTATTCAAATATTTAGTGTTTTCTTATTTTATTTTTATGTCACATATATTGAAAATGTAGAAAATTAATATTTATAAAAATAATTTAATCAATACAAAATCATTTTAAAAATTTATTTACATTAATTTCTATTTAAACAATTGTTTTATGAAATAAATAATTTTTACAAAATAATAAAAAGTTATTACATATACAGTATGCAAATAAAAAAACATTTAATTTTATGTAATATTTTTGTTGATAAACAATATACAGTCTAAGTCAAATTCTGTTTCTTCCATTTCTATCCCTTTTTCATTTTTGTCTCTTATATACTAAAACCAAAAGCCATTTACAGTTATGTCCATTTTTATATTTTATCTAGTTAAAAGCTTCGTAATAAATGGAAAGAATAATCTAAAACATGTGTCAAGTTATTTTGCATTCACATATAAAGTGTAAAATTTAGTCAATTTTGTTTACATTTTTTAAAGTAATTTAATAATCAGATTTGACAACATTAGTAAACATACAAAAACAGTGTATCTGCCTAGGCCTAAGTCTGACTTTGTAGGCCATTGCAGATATACTGTTTTTGTATGTTTAACAAATGATATAAAAGCTAACAAACATTTTGACTTTTTTATCTTGATGCCACCAAAGTTAATAAACATTTCATAAAATAAGTTTTTGAAGTTATTATATTATTAAAGTTAATTAAAAGATATCACTCCGTTCTCACATTAATTTGTAACTATTTATTTGTACGACACAACTGTCAAACTTTGACAGATTACTTATACCAGTATTAATGTTTGTTTATTAGACCTATTAGGACTGGTTTGAACATAACTGGCCATTTACTATAGATACAAATGCTAAACAATTCCATTTTTATCAAGTATATTTTAGTCAACTTTCCATTTTTATTCCTTATATTATAAAACCAGTTGTTTATAAATCAATATAAAATTAGGTCCAATTTTATCTATTTTTTATTCAATAAAAATACTCTTAAATAAATAACGTGATAATAAAACTAACTTAAGTAATAATAACTATTTATGTTTTACGCAGTTATCGGTCGCTCCAGTTATAAATTATCAATCGCTCGTCTAATTGAACTAATATTTTGACAATCTATTAGCAAATCGTTTATATCAGTTAAGTTCGTTGTTTTGAATGCAATCGGTTTTAAAACCATACAATTAAATGTATCTTGGTAGTCATACAGCATTTTAAATTGTTTTTCAATTGTTTGATTATTTATTAATTCAAGTATTTAATTATCTGAGTTATTATATTTAGTAGACATTTGATTCAAATACTCTTCTCTTAAAACGTCTTTTTTCTCAAAACATATAGTAATCGCCGGAAGAGATATAATCGAAATATTTTCGTTATATATAAAAGTTGTCGTTTTGTATGAGAAATAGATTTCACATATTTTGTAGATTTGATACAAACATCCGAACAAACAAAATGTGAAAAATAAATAATTAAATACTTTTCCTTTTAATGTATTCAAAATAGACATTATTATGAATACAAATTAAACTTTTTTTAAAGATATTATTTAAATATTTAGTGTTTTCTTATTTTATTTTTATTTCACATATAATAATAATGTATGTCCAGCAAGTTTGGTTTTTAGTGCAAAATAGCCATATCCTCCCAATTAGAACCTCCGGCACAGTCTAACTTAAATAAAATCAGAGTTTAAAAACTTTAACTTGATAATTATATACTTAATCTTTCAATCTTTGAACTTATAACTAACATATATTTTATCAATTTTATTTTTTACTTTCATATTACAAATGTAATTGTAATTTATTTATTGATTTGTAATATGAATATATTATTTGTAAATAAAGTTTTTATTGATTAATATACATATTGATTAATAAATAAACTATTTAGTTTTTGATAAATTTACAAAAATAAACTTTAGAAATTTTATTGTGTTAAGAAAATAACATATTAATCAATTTGAGTTTTGATATTTAAAATGTTTTATTTTGCACCGAAAACCAAACTTGTTGTGTATGATACAGGGTGGCTAACTTAGAAAAAAGTTTGCCCTGGACAAACACATAATTTTATCTTTATTTTTAAAATGCAAAGAGGGGACCCTTGCATATTTTTTAAAATTTAATAATTTGTAAAATCTTAATTTGGACAATCCAGCCTAAACCTGGACGGTTGGCCACCCTGGTTTTAAGTGACATTAGTTTAAAATTAGAAAAAGTGTCGATCATTTCGCCTAGAATGTAAATTGCCTGATTTTGGTTTTGTACGGCACTTTCGTTATATAGTGACTGAACACATACCAAAGCGTACACTTAAGAGAATCCTAACTTTTCAAAAATATTTTTATTATCCAAATAACTCAAATTTGAATACTTGTAATAAACATATTAGAAAATTAGAATTTTATAAATATACACGCATTTTTAAATTTTAAATTTATTAAACTGTTAAAAAATGGTATTTATTCAAATATAAATGAGATGTTTTTTAAATAAAAAAATTTAATTTAAAAAATATAGAAAGTAAATTATTTTGGTATTCCAAAGAAAAATTAGAAAATATAAAGACATTATTTCAAAATAATTTTTAAAATGTTTTAGTTAGTATTTCTAAATAATAGCGGATTTGAAATATAAATGACATAATTTCTTAAACTTATATAAAAATATACACTATATGAAAGTTTACTCAACGAATATTTATTTTAAATTAATTATATATAAAATTCCCCAAAATAAGCAAATTGAGTAAACGTTTATAAAGAAATATACACTATAGAAAAGTTTATTATTAAAAGATTCAACTGTATTTGTAAAAATTTAAAATAATTTAATAAAATGTAGAATGATTTTAATCTTTTAATTCAATTAAAGTTTAGTATTCTTAGCAAATTTTAATATTTTAATCCAACTTAAATATAATAAGCAAAACAGACTGTATTTTAAAATTATTAAAATAATGTTTAAATATAAAAATTTGAAACAATTGATAGAGCTATTTAACTATATGTACAGAAATATTTTTTATAATTTAAGAGTAAAAGTTTATTAAATTATATATTTATTTTAGTGGACGCATTTGCAAATATAAGTGCTAATAATGCAATAAACTAAAAATTAGCTTTAATTTTAAATAATAACATTTTGCTAATGGTCAGAGATTTAGGTCCCTAGTTAGTAAATTTTATCCAACGTTAATTTTTGGCAATATAGGCGAAATATATATTTGATTATACAAATAATTTTTTAAACATATTAAAGATACATTCTTGTTTATTTGGTAAAATTACGAAATTTTAATTTTTAATACCTTTTCGTTATTTTTATCAATCCATTCGTCTGTACAGTCAATGTACACATTGTCACCCCATTTGACCGAAACTATTGTTGAGGCAAAAAATTGTGGAAATGCCAGCAATGCTCCGAATATCCAAATTATAGCCAAAATTTTGTTTCCGTGTCTAATAAAAAACAAATTACGTCGAAATGGATGTTTAATTGCGAAATATCTATTATACAAAAACAATTTAATCAAAACTAAATTAAATATTTATAGATTTAATCAGTTTAGTCAAACCTTTCGAATCCAATAGCAGTCAATGTGTGCACCGATACTGACGG
>JAQFXP010002822.1:0-14024 GCA_034693685.1 Belba bartosi | reverse complement strand
AAAAGAAAAGAAAAGATAACATTTATAATTGGTTTATCACTTCAATCAATCATTGGTCAATCTATTAAATCATTGAAATTCAATTTATTTTTGAAAATAAATGAAATCCTTTATAGAATTGAAAATAATTGTATAAAAATGTTGTTATTTTTTATCCTTTTTTCAAACTCATTAAGTGAAGATTTTGGCGAAATATGAGTCAAAAATAAAGTCAAATTATTTGCGCATAATTTGCTTCCATATCCTTCTTAGAACTCAGATATTCAATGTTTGAGTTACGAGAAAAACAAATTAAGTTCAGAAGCGAATGGATGTAAAGAAGAGTAGAGAAGAGTAGAGAATAGTAGAAAAGAGTAGAGCTCTTATAGTATAGAAAAAATACCTTTAGTTCTGCAAGAATGAGATAATATGTGAAAAGAATTCGATAAAAGAAAGGCTTTATTTTACTTTATGTTTGATAAGTTGTATTGTTACTTAAAGCCAACCATATTATGGATGGCTATCACTAAGAATATCATTTTTGAATTAATGGCAGACCTGATCAGCCAATTCAGTCAATGTTTGCTTAATGTCTGCTTTTGTCGACTCAAAAACATTTAGATTATTTCAGATTTTGCTTTTATACTGTTTTGAATTTTTGCTTTGTTGAGCACAATTTGCCGAAAGTTAAATCTAATTTTGCAAACAGTATATTATAAGGGCAACGTAATTGCAGCCTTGTTGCATTATTTCAGTTCAACTTAAAAAAGCATTTTCTTTGTTATATAGTTTACATTTCACAAACACAAACACAAAACTCGATTCTCTTTTCAATAGATATGCAACTTATGTGCCGTATATATTGAAATGTATATATACAGTATATACCGAATATACAGTATATTGAAATAATTTTTTTTATTAAAAATCTATTTCTAAATCCGTTTTACGCAAACACATCTTCAAAATCAATATTTTAAATTGAATATTTTAACTTTTTCAAAAAAAAAAAGATTATTTAAACTATAAATTACTATTAAATTTTATTTTAAAAATTATTAAATTATTTACTTGTTAAATTAATAGTGATAAACAGAGAAAGATATAAGAATAAATACATTAAAATTAAGCAAGTGTAATTTTGGTTTAAGAAATAATTTTGATATCAAACTAGTCTTATTATATGTTGCAAGATATTAAAACTTTAGGTTTTAATTTTATTTTTCTAAAATGATAGATATTCAATTTAACAATGTAATATAAATAATAAATTTATTAAGTTTAAAAAGTTAGTGGAGTAAGAAATTAATGCCAAATTCTGCTTACTTATTTTGATTTTAAGTAAAAATAAAATTTTGCTTAAAATTGATCAAAAATGACAAGAATATATCTAAGTATTCTTAAGGGTAACATTACTTAAAGTTAAAGTCTCAAAAATGATATTTTTTCAAATTTGATAGAGAGGTGATTTTTTATAAATAAGGTATATAGTAAAACTGATATTATTATAATAATAAACAGTTCAATACTTTCTAAAAAGATTGAAATAAAAAAATAGTTTGGGATTATTGCAAATATAATAAATGTGAAATTTTAGGAATAGTAAAATATTTAAAATAGTCGCCAAATGCTCAAATAACTCCAGATTTACTGATATTTATATTCAGATAGTTGTTGTAAATAATGTAGAAAAAAGTCAAAATACGATAAATTTAAACTCAAAAAACGAGAATATGATATGTGATAAGCAATTCTAATCATGAAATCATGACTTCTAATGAAGAAAAATTTAATGCTTTGCTTCACTGCCACAAAGAACGTGATCTAAACAGAAATCCAAATATATTTATACATATTCTGTATATACAGTATATATACAGTATTTATATATATTTTATTTTGACTTATGAACACATAATTTCATTCGAAAGCCTTAATTTGTGTATAGATCGGAAATATTTTCACCAATACATTCGCGTTGATTCAAGAAATTGATATAAGTATTATTTTTGTGAATAACATAACAATAATTGCTTTTTTGGTTTCTTTTGCCTGAAAAGCAAATAAGCCTCACATACGACACATCGGAATATATACCAATTTGAGTACATTGTTCTGCATCTCAATTCATATTAAATCTAATATTCATTCAGAGAGATGGCCAGTAAATAGTCAAAGAGTTTTGGTTATAATTTGGTCGTTTAGAACAAAATAGAGCAGAAATTATTAATAAGAATTTTATATTTATTTCTAGTTTACAACCCAGCATTCTCAATCTAATAAGCAGAACAATAAAAACTATTTATTAGAAAAAAAGATTTTCTCCCCCTTTGGCCCACAAAGATTTTATGGACAGTCTGAATAGTGTCAGAAATATTGTTTAACTCTTCAGATTTATATTCAATTATTTTTATTATTAAATTTTGTTTGAGTTATGATTACAGAGATAATTAAACTTTTATTATTTATTCACGAATTTAATTATTAAGAATTGATTAAAAGTATTAAAAACTAAGTATAAACATTAGTAAGATATTATTGTATAATATAATAACTAGTTTTAGCTATTTATTAGCTTTGTTTGACATTTGAGAAATGGCATGGATAACATTTTAAAATTTACTATCAATTTAGAAGTTCTTAAACAAATATTAATTATTTTCAAATATAATAAATTTTCATTAGTGAGTGCAAAGTCTAATTTAAAAACAAACAAATTTATACAAAAAAAATAATTTAAACTTTTTTTTCTAAAGAATAAAAAGAGCTTTTGATGACATCCGATGCGAGCAATGAAATCAACTTCCATTCAGACATTCGTTGAATATTAGGTTATATTTACAGTAAACCGCTTTCAAAAAGATTATTAGGTTTTAGGCATATATTTGAATAATCCAAAAAAGTCTCCTTTAAGCGAATGTTTGGAAATTAACTTTATATATGAAATCGAGAATATTGTTCATAAAATTAAAGAAAAAATCAATGATTTCTGATTAGTTAATTAATGGCGCAAGAGCAATATGCGCTAATAACTTGATTACAGCTGTTTTGCAAACAATTATAAACAAGATTTAATGAAATTTTCAATTATTTGTTCTCTCATCTCAACATTACTCTAAAATTTGTGCTTTTGTTTGTCCATAGAATTAGTTCACATAATATATGTAATTATATTAAGCGAATTAAAATCAAACTTTTATTTTTGCTAAAATTCTGGTTAGAAAGTTGTATTCAAGCAATCAATAAAGCAATTTATTGAAGTCAGGCTCAAATTTATATATTTTAAAAATTATTCTAAATTAAATTGGTTTAATTAAAATAGAGTTTAATTAAATAAATTTTGTACATGCACAGAAAACCTAAAGCTTTAAATTATGTTTGATTTAAATTAAAGTTTCAAAAAATATATATTTTCAAATAAATTCTCGTCTCGTAATTATATCCAATACATTCTATGGTTCAATTAAATTATATTAAAAAACATTTCACGTTAAAGTAATTAATGAAATATTTTGATAAATATGATTAGAAATTGAGTCAAATCAGAATAAGTAATATTTGATTGTTTGGAAACAAATGTGTGACTCAATTGGAATTGAATAAGAATTGTGTTAATGAAATAATGCAATAAAAGTAATGCTTCGAAATATAAATAGGTTTAGGTTTGAAACAAACGATGCATTTAGTAAATGCACGAAATCATGTCTCGATTCGCAGACAACGGATAAGTTTAATACAAACCCCAAATTGTATGACTCAACGACACAATCATATAATAATAGGGATATAATAGAGCGAATCGTCAAAAACAAACTAAACACATAATGACAGATAAAAAATATTTTTAAAAACTCTAAAATCGATACATCTATAGAAAGTGAGCAACAATTGTAAAATACTATTATTTTGACCCAGTCTTTAGCTACTGTACTAATATATTATAGTAACTAAGTTAATAACTATAGTAGTTCTCGTTGAAACAGATAGAAAAATAATAATAACAACAATTTTAAAAATTACATTTCTAACATTGATAACAATTTCGAAATTTATAGTTTTTACAATTATAAAACAATTTAGAGTTAAGCCGGAAAAAACCAGACTAGAGGAAAGCAATCATAAATTTTTTTATGAATTAAAGCTTATTTATTTAATAAGACAAAACTTGAATTAAAATTAAAAAATTAAATTATTACATTATGTAATTATTAAAAATAGTTTTAAATATAGTAAAACAACTAAATTTTGTTTTTTGGAACAAGGCAATCTCAGAAGTATGCTTATTATGCATGTGACTAATCTCCCTGGTTTTCTCCGGAGTCAAATTTATGACAAAAAGGACGGAATTAAAGCTGAATATAAGAATTGCTTCCATTTTATTGATTGTAAAGACATGAAATCAGATACTATCAGAAATTTTTAAACCCCGTTTGAATGAACACAAAAGATTGAGTAATTTAGACATTAATTTGAAATACTTATAATAATAGAACATTGTACACAAAAATAATAGAATTAAAAAACTGTTTACATCAATTTACATAATTTCATACAAGTGTTAAATAATTATTTTAAAAATTTATATAACATTTTATTAATTGTTTATAATTAAAACAAATAACATGTTAAAATTACGATAATACAATGCATTTAAATTGATTTTGTTTAATTTAAAAAAATATAAGTTTTATCTAATTTATATATTAAGATTCAAACTTTAAATCATTTAATTTTTAATTAATTTAATTGCAATTAAATAATTGATCAAACTTTATATATATTTTACTTAAAATTAAAGATCCATAAAAATAATTCATCAAAAATTTTCCTAATTTGGAAAAATAATCGTTTATTTCTTCTAGAATAGTTTTTTTTCTCTATAAAATCGCTGGCTGACAGAAAATGCTGGCAAAGTTTTAAAATTTCTAATTATAATTTAACTGTTTTTATAAATTAAATTTAAATTCACTTTAAATTTTGTTTATGCTTGGTTTTATCAAAATAAATTATAAACATAATTAAATTATTTGATTATACATTCTAAGAATAATTTTTAAAATAATTTTAGAAACAATATTTTAAAAAATTAAATAAAAATATAAACAATTTTTAGCTTTATTATTTTAATATAAAGCTGGCTTCGTATGTAATTGCAAATATTTTTAACTATCTCGGGCTCACTTTATCAAACTTTGTGGTAACCAATATGTTTAAACAAATATAAACAGTTGTTAAAACATTTATAATCGCAGATTTGTTTATAATTATCTGAAACGAAAATGATAGACATTAAAAGACAAGTCACTGCTAAAATAATTGTGAACATTTTTATAAAATAATAAAAAATTTCATTAAAATAAATATTATTATCTTATCAAAAACATATTGATCATTCATTTGATGATTAATTGTTAAATCATAAATTATAGTAAAAACTTATAGTCATTATAAAATCATTTTGAAATAGCAGGGGAAAATATAGAAACCAAGGGAAAAACAATAATATTAAATATGACAATGCCAAAAATAACAATGTCAAACATTAATTTACAATAAATAATTTTAAAATGATTCGACATTGTCAAATTCGACATTATAATATTTGATATTATCATATGAGTCATAATTAGTGATATAAAATAATATCACTAATAAACAAATACGTATTAATAAGATATTAATCAAGATTGAAAAGGAGATCAATAAAAAAATTCCTTGATTTTAAAAATGTTTTTCCAGAAATTTAATTGACAAGAAGATTAAAAATTGCACTAAACATTTGAATTTTTTTTGTAATTTTTTTTATATTCAGTTACATTGGTTTAAACTGCATACATACATGTATGTATGTATTTTATGTGATGCTAGAAAAATTGCTTGCCTGATTTTTATTCTTTTTAAAGCAATTAGAAGTTAACTATATTAGTTTTAGTCGCAATTGGAGGCGTTAGGGTTTTTTTTGGCTGTAAATCTTATATGGGAAGAGAATAAAATTTTGGTTTTTATGGTTAAGTGCAGAGATCGATCGATCAGGCAAAAATCCCCCCTGGTTTTGAAAATTTGGATTTATCCCCCCTAGCATTTGGTTCAAGAAAAGGTACCCCCTCTCAACGTTTTGCCGGCCGCCGAAGGCGGCCGGCAAATTTGTTAGGTTTTTTGCCTAAAATTAGGAAATTTTCCCTTAATTGGTGCTAAATCCGGTTTAAATCCAGTTAATTTAACTAAATTTAGTTTAAATCCAGTTAAATTAGGCAAAATTTTATCATAACTATATAGGTTTTTTGAGCGTTTTTGGAAAAATCCCCCACCTGATCCCCCCTCTAGGTTTTTGGCCAAAATTTTGACAAAAATTTCTCCACTGATCCCCTCTGGATCGGCCGACCTTCTCGATCTCTGGTTAAGTGGCCTGATAAAAACCATTAAAAATAACTAGAAACATAATTTTAAGACACAAAAAATAAAAAATTTTGAGTCAAATGATAAACAATTGGCATATAATTTATAAAGAAATTATATCTTACAATACATAAACAGTACAGCCAAAAAGCCCTCTAACGCCCCCAATTGCAACTAAAACTAATATTGTTAGCTTCTAATTGCTTTAATTTTTCCAAAAACAGTAATCAAGTTTCTTAAAGCCATGAACAAGTAAACGGCAATCATAGACTATGATTCATAGTAAGCTATTTTAACCCAGACTGCACCACTAATATTCAATTGAATTCAACTTTAAAAATAAGTTAAATATAATATTCATTTTAAACATATAAAAACCAAATCTATTTGGTTTCTAATTTTATAGTAAAAAATAAAATATTGCAAACATTTGATTTTAACTTAAAAATTAAATTACACGATCCATATGTCACGTATACTCTAGAGCTATAAACAGCCTTGATGAGATATATTTACTTATTTATAAGTTATATAATTCAATAAAAGTCTATTTTGTATTACTTTCTTTAATACAAAATGATTGCATTTTTCAATTCAATCAAATAATGCAATCAAACTATTCTCAAACAGTTAGAGAGTCATAGGCAGTGGTTCTGATTTTAATGACATTTAAGGATTTTTTGTTTATTACTTAATATTGTATTTAAAGTTCTATTATATGTTGACAGCAATCAGTTATAGCTCAATAGAGTAGGACTTGTTAGAATTAGCATGGTGACAGTTCTGTTCAGTCTAACCAAAGCTTTACAACTTCTACAGTCACTCAATAACTATATTATAGAGCCATAAATAGCTAACATTAACATTCAATTGCTTTCTTAGTCAAATGTTCGGTTCTATCGCTAAATTGATTATTAAAAAGAAACTCCAGAATCGATTCGTTAGAATTCTAAACAAAAATGCTTTTAAAAACTTGGATTTTAAAAACATTTTTTAAATTGAATCAAATACTCAAATTTTGAAACAGTTTGACTCGACATTTATAATTTTTTTTGTATCTACTGTAACATGCTTGATTGTAGAGTTATATAAAAGGTTTGGCAAATAATGTATATTTACACACAATTACATTTGTCGAACAGAACGAACAAACTTTTCTTCAAAACTGCAATAATATTATCGAAAGATTTGTTGACCGAAACTAACACTAAATTCTAGTAAACACACAAACATTCACAAGAATTCTATTATACAGTGTCTTACAAATATACAAATGCCATTACCATGTTATTTTTGTTATTTGAATAAAAAATAAACATCGCTAATCAAAAATAGCTAATGTCAAATTACTCTGACGGGTTTTATCATATTTTAATTGCAAATAAAAATTTTAACTAAAGAATTAATTATTATATTCTTAACTGTTTTGTAATTAAATTCAACAAAAGATTATACAAAAGCATATACTGTATATATTGCACATTTGCATTATAAACGCTTTCAGTGTATTTACTAATTCTAAGTAATTCTAAACGCTATTATATATATCGTATAATTTGTTTTAAATTATATAATAATTTAGCCTTTTTTAATAGTAAAGAAATTACTAAGAGTGGCAAAACATTAAATCTAACTGGTAAGTTTAATTATTAGATATATATTGCCCACATTTTATTGTTTTTATTTATTTAATGGTAAATTAAAAGCATAATATAGCGTATTACATCCAAAACAAGAGCAAAGTTTGAGTATTTTGAAAAAAGTTTAAATCAGAGTTAATTCGTTTTCTAAATCAATACAACTTCTGCTAAACATCCAATGGGTTTGATATTGTCTTAAAATATAATTAGAATTAATTTACATGTACTGATCATAATAAAACAATAAATTAAACAATCTATTTTTGTTATAAGTTAAACAAATTTATTAATAAAACTAAAATAAAACAATTGCATAAATAACAAAATGTTCAAATTATTGATGTGCAAAGTCTAGATTAATATCAGAGAATAATTTTATCCAATAGATAATAAGTTATTTTTTATAAGTCTAAACTGAATCAATGTGGTTTTAAACATTAAAAGAATTTAAAGTTAAATTAAAATTTAAACATAAAAATTGTGAATATATTTAGACATTAAACAGAAGTGAGAGTTTGTGTCAAAACAAATTACATTGAATTGAAGCTGATTTGTTGAGACTTTAGAGGACAGTTAGCCATTGTTTAAGCACAGGAAACAATAAAATAACGGCTTTTATTTATACGTTCAAATTAAACAAGTTTTTCATTTTATTCGAGTGTATAAACAGACTGTTGACTGAAATGACAAAAATCACAATTGAAATGAAATGCTTTAATCTCTTTATTTCCATAGAAACTCCATATAATTGTGAATCGAGAGCTCATTCCTCTCTTTCAGTCCATAGATCATCCAATCATTGTTTGCTAATATTGCCCAAAAACTAACGATTCAAATGAAATATTTGTTTATATAATTAGCCAAACTTTCAGAGGATTAAGCTTTTAATTTGCAGTTCAATTAATACAAACAATTGTTTTATTTAGAATTTGTTCGAAACTTTTCAAATCAGATCATACATTCATACACTGATACACAATGTTATCAATGTATTCATTTAAATGTTATCTAAATTAGAAAATATTTTTATCTAATTTTATATCTAATATTGCGAAACAATTATGAGTTCAGATAACAAAATCAATAAACACAGAACTCAAGTGAATATTCTGTTGCAAATGATGTCAATAAAGTTCAATTAGAATTGTGTCAACAGTTTTTGAGACAAAAATAAGAATTTATTTATTGGCTTAGAATTCATGAAAATTAAATGCCTTTCAATCCGCAGTTTATTTACTTTTTTCAAAATTCGGACTAAAATACTCTAATATTGCTTTCAATATTGAATTTACAAATTGTAATAAATTTTTTATTTTAATCAATTTTTCACACTATTTAAAACTAAACGACAAGTTTCCAAACATTGACGACTAATAAAACTGTTTTTTATTATTTTTAAATCCTTTAATATTGCTTTTTATTACTTTTGTTAGTTTGATCTTTAATAACAATTTATATACAAAAATAAATTAGTGTTCAATAAAATATATTGATGGTCAATTTGAACGCAATTTATTTATTCGTATTTATGTATAAATTGCGCTCGAATTGACCATCAATATATTTTATTATATATAAATATACAGTATATTATCTAGATGAAAACGTTGTTTAAAACTGCATTATTTAAGACAAATTATTTTGGTTGACTCAGCAACTATTAAAATAGATTTGTTTGCAATTCAATTGTTTTCTCTAATTTGATCAAATTTTCCTAAATCTAGTAAAAAGTTAAGTTTAAACGCATGTAATTAAGGGATTAAAAACAATAAAATATGAATTATTGAGGAAATTGTTTGCAACTGAACGGCTATGCAATAAACGTCTTCGCATTGTATAAATAAGTTAGAGTTAATCAAAAGGTTTGATCTCTTCTCTATTATAAGTCAAATCTAACTAAAGAACAAAGAGTTGATTAACTAAAGACAGTCGAGTGTTAGGGTTATACGAAGAGTGTCTTAATTATTTATAAGATCTTGTCGATGATTTTTCTGCTGATTAGACATTTGTCCTTGTATCTTTTTTATGGGCAAGCGGCTTTTGATCAATAAAGGATTCATTAGTGAGTTTTTGGTTAGACTATTGCAGTAATAGCCTCCAAAAGTAGTTAATATATTCGGTTCTAACTGACATTTATTTGCCGGTTATGTTCATCAATATTGTATTTATGTCAATATTATCATTACAATTGTTTGCAACTTAGTCTAAGCTGACCAAAGATGCATTTGTTTATATTTAAGCAATTATACAAAAGCTTTGACATACGACAGAAGAAATAGCCTATTCTTTATTTAAATAAATAGAAACTACAAAACAATCAACAACAGCAAAATGAGCCAGCTAAGTTTACTTTTTAAAGAATGCATTGTCAAAAGTGTCAGCATTTTTACCCTTTACCGTATACTCTCTAAATCATTTTGATCTTGTTTGACTCAGGACTTAGTCCTGTTGTTTGATTTATTCGTATTATATATTTGTGCTTGCTACAATATTTTATTTTATAATAGAAAAATATAATTCTAGTCTTTTAATAAAGTGGACAGTAAGGAAAGTAAACACAAAGTATAACAAAAATTTCTTTAATTATGTGTAAAAAGGTGAAGTGTAAACTAGAAAACTCAGCAAAACTACAGCCGTGTTCTGTAATAAATGTGTTTATATTGTTTGTGATCTTTAAAATACAAATATTTTAAAACAAAATGTATTTTCAAAATAACACTTTTGACAAAAAGTGGAAAAAGTCGCAAAAGAAAACTTTTCCTGACACTTTTATTATTTTTATATTGTACTAGCTCTTTTTATTTGTATTTAAAATGCACAATTAATTTATAGCATGTTTACTACTATTACAGTTAGAATTTTAGCAAATTTTTTAAATTGTTTTTTCAAAAACAAATTTAAACAACTCAACATAACAAAATAACAATAAATTGTTTATATATTATATGTAAATTTAATTAAATAACATTTAAATAATTTAATACAGTTTAACTCTGATAGCATTGTATATTAAATTAGAGATAGCAGCAAGCAATCACATTACTTATATTTAATTTTTTGCCAGCATTAAAACTTATCGTTATAATGAATAATTCATATAAAACTGCATAAAATATTCATTAAATACTAAATTAGACAAAATTAGAAATTCAAATAATATTACATTAAGTTTATTATTAATTTTGTCATACTTTGAAGATTTGAATATATTCTTATTTATGTTCTTTTCCTTTGCTCTTAAATTATTAAGATTTTGAACCAAATAATTCAAATTCTATACAAGTCTATACTATTGTAACATGACATTATTTCTATGACAAAGGGATTAAGACTTTTTGTCAATAACAAAGTTAAAGAATAAATATAAATTATATCAAAATTAACTATATCCTCATTATTACTGATAATACTGAATAAAGTCATCTCAATTGTCTTATATTTTTTAAATGTTTAAAAACAAAAAAATTTTTTAAATTTAATTTATTATTATTTTTGACAATTATCTAGAAAATCATATTTATTGAGTTTTAAGTAGTGTTTTTAAAAATGCAGAAAACTAGAAACTTTCTTGAGAAATTTCTTCTTTATTGTAATTCTCATTATAAGTTACTTAAATTTAAATATATATATATAAATATTGTAAAATATTATTAACAGTATATTGTATTAACTATGTAAAATAATTATATTAATATATACATAATTTGGGACAGAACTTTGACGTTTTTTTTTGGTAGTTTTCCATAATGCAGTATATGACGCATATAGATAATGTTTTTGAACATAAAACAGGATGTCGGAACTTATTTTTTATAATTAAATAATTTAATAATGATATTCTCACAATGTTATGTGATTTATTTAATAACATTTTAAATATAAATTATTTTTCTAACTATAAACAATAATGCACTAGGCTACATTTTGTTTTCAAACTTTAAACTTAAATTACAGACAAACTAAATGAGATATTTTAATTATTATTTAACTAATACATACATATACTTATTTAACAAACATTCAAATAGTGCTATAATTTAAAAGTTAAAATATTTTAGTTTTAATTAATTTATTTTAAATTGTGGACAAGTTAAAATTTGGCAAAAATTATATTACTTTTTTAATAGCATATATAATGTACTTTTGCTTAAAATTAATTTTAAGAATATTCTGATGTTGTAATTGGCAAATATTCCTTGTGAGACAAAGAAAAAATACTTTAATTCCAATTATATTTATAATTAAAATAAAATCTTTAAGGTTTAAAAGTTTCTCTGATTTATTGTCTAACTGAATTAATTTGTTTGTATGTTTTTATTTGCTTGCTTTTTTAACTTAAATAAATATTAAATTATAATAAATAAAACAAGCAGAAGAAATATTATAAAATGTTAATAAGAATTTTATTTATTAACTTTTGACTTGTTATGTGCAAATTTGACTTTAATAAATAATTAATAATTATTATAAATTAATATTTTTAAACAAACATGCTGTACAAATAAATTTAAGATTGAGTTTTTAATTTAAATAAAATTAATTATACAGATATTTAATTTTACGTAACTATAAATAATCAATAAACAGTAGAAATATTGACAAAATCTAATCAAAAATATAATGCATAAAAGATTAATGAATTATAGAAATGCAATAATAATTGGATGAATCGAAAGTACGATTCACTGGAGACTCACTTTATTCGCCGATTGTATAGATATGAGTGATTCGTTAATCTGGAAAAAACGAAAGTTTATGCGACCTCTGCCACAAATGGATGACTGATTCAAATGTTGGATAAGATGTTATATCCAAACAATGGATGACATTATATATTCTAATAATGTTCTATTCATTCAAATATTTTGTTTGCAAATCTATTGCTGAAAAATTTGAAAAATTCAATAAAGACTTTGAGTTGTTTTCATATTTATTCAAATTCTTTAAAGTATTTTATTTTATTTTATTTAAAATTTGTTTCAAAATGTTTTCACTAAATTTTTCAAATACTGTATTTTATCTAAAATATCTGATATTGTATATTATAAATTCTAAATTTTAAAAATTGTATCTAAATGTGCATAATTTATTTAGATATACGTACTGTCGTTTCAAAAGCAAAATTAGTTTTAAAATTTTCCTAATTTTGTTAATTGGTATTTAATCCCTCCTAGGATTTGGTTTGCAAAACAGTATTCTGTTTTTAATTTGACGATTGGTAAAATTTTAGAGTTTTTTTTAAACATTTTTCTTAAATTTAGTAAAATTAACTAAATTTAGTTTAAATCTAGTTAAACTTGGTAAATACATCACAATTATATAAAGTTTTGAGCATTTAAAATTTTTCTTTCCTTAATCCCCTTAGGTTTTTGGTTAAAATTTTGGAAAAATTCCACTGATTTCCCTTCTACAATAGATTAATTAATCTTCTAGAACTCTGGTATATAATATTAATAAATTTAATTAAGATTGGCCAAGTTAGCAAATAAAACTAGCTGTAGAATAACTAAATTTTAAAAATAAAAATAACCTCAGAAGTTATAGATTAAAATAAATGAAAACATATTTTTACAAATTAAAAAATATAATATAAATTATATAATTTTAGTGAAAAAGCTTAAAATATAAAAATTGCCAATCGCTTTCTTTTCAAAAACTTAGAAAATTTGTCAAATTTTTGATAATAAAAATATTTATGTTTTAAATTAATTTTTAAAAATTTGATAACATAAATATTATTTTAAATTAAATTTAAAATTAAATTAAATGAATATATTAATAATATACAAAACAATTTGTTACAATCAAATTATTATTTATATTAATAAACTAAAAATGCTTTTATTAATTAAGTAAAAATTACTTTGTTAATATTAAATTGAATTTTAAATATTTTGTTTAAAAAAATTATTAAAAGCAAAATTAAAATAATAAATTAAGTATGCTTGTAAATACTAATAAATTTTAAATAACTATATCCTTAAAATATTTCTAAGGTTAATTCTAACG
>JAQFXP010002821.1:0-14031 GCA_034693685.1 Belba bartosi | reverse complement strand
AGTAAAAGTTCACCCAGCTAGTACATTAGTTTATTGTAAAAAGGGGAAATATAAGTCTATATTTCTACGACTTAGATGTAAAGTATTCAGACTTTAAACAAATTTATCATTTTTATTTACTTTTCTGCTTTATTTACGCCACGAAAACCTGTTTATAACAAGGGATTTTTCAGAAAGTTTAGTGAATTTGCCAACTATACGAGAAATCTTGTTTTCCTACCGAGCTCTGTCCAACAATATTACCATGAGCTATATTACTTATTTTTCAATCACAACAATAGAAGTCAATGTAAATTTTGTCTCAGTTTTATCCCTCAATTTTTAGTGCGATCCCAGGTCTGAAACCTATCGCACTAACTGTAATATAATTTTTGTTATTTGCTTATTAAAAACAACAATCAACAACTTATTTTATAGTATTATTAATACAAGTTTATTTCTATGATATTGGAAAAAGTTATGTTAACTCGAAATTTGCAGCTAACAACGTTGACATTATTAGAGTTGCTAATAAGCAAGTTTAATTGTACAAGTTTGGATCAATAATTTAAATTTAATTTTTTGTTGTTGCTTATTGTGAGTTGTTACTCCAACTTATTTTATTTCAAGACTTTAAAGAAACATATTTTAAGGCATTTCAAAAAATTTACCCTGGCCGTTTATTGCAGCATATGCTAATTTATAATGAAAGCCCGCAAAACAAAATACAAATAATAATAATTACAATATATAACAAATAAAAAAAATTTAAAAATAATATAATAAATTTAAGAATTAAAGACTTTTTTTTAATAAATATAAAAATTTTGTAAAATTACCTAATTTTCTAAAATTTAAATCCAGAGATCGAGAAGGTCGGCCGATCCAGGGGATCAGGGTAGAAATTTTTTTCAAAATTTTGGCCAAAAACCTAGGTGGATCAGGGTGGGAATTTTTCCAAAAACGCTCAAAAAACCTATATATCTATGATGAAATTTTGCCTAAATTAACTGGATTTAAACCGGATTTAGCACCAATTTATGGAAAATTTTGCAATTTTGGGCAAAAAACCCAAAAAAATTGACGGCCGCCTAAGGCGGCCGGCAAAATCTCAAGGGTGGGTATCTTTTCTCGGACCAAATGCTAGGGGGGATAAATCCAAATTTTTAAAACCATGGGAGATTTTACCTGATCCCTCCCTTCTCAATCTCTGTTTAAATCTAAATTACGTTTTTGCATACTATAAATTAAAAGTAATCTATTTCTCTTACAATTGCGCGCAGTTTTTGATCTGGTTGTAATTACAACTAAGTACAGTTGCGCTACATTTTAGGCATAAAAGAATTGTGTCTACAGTTTATTGCTAAGCTTACTATCTAATCAAATGCAACACATTTAAATTTTTAATTATATCCCAATAATTAGTAGCCATTTTGAAATTAATTTTTTAAAATTAAATTATAAGTTGGATTTTTTTCTTTATTTAATTATAAATATTTTGTCGTTTAAGTGTTAATATTTTAACATTAAGTGGCATTTTATTAAAGAGAAATTATAGCTGGAAACATTAATTAGAAAAACATAATTTACAAACTATAATTATGCATGATTATTAATTACATCTCTAGCACTTGCTTTACTGATTATTGGCGTTACAATATTTTGACTGTAAATAATTATATGATGTGAATTAAAACAATAAATTATTAATTCAACAACAAAATAAGTGACAAGGCTAATTTTTATTATAAAATTAGTTATTGCAAATTGAACATTATTGGTTTTAGCTAGTTATAAAGCATTATTCATTAAAATAATAAAAAGTAAAAAAAAACTGTTAATAAAATGTCTTATTCAGGACTAAAATTTCTAATAATTTTTCACAAAATAATCGGAAACACATATTTCGGTTATGAATATAATTCAAAACACTCGATAGTTGTAAAAATAATCTTAAATATGTGGACTATCATGTTGGTTTTATTTCTATTCTATACAAATATAAATAGTTTAATGTTTATGCTCAGCAACGCCAATGAAATTGGAATTAATGCAACAAGTTCAAAATTGATCTACATCATTTATTTTACCGGGGAGACTGGTTTTGCGGCGCAAACTTTATTTGTGTATATATTTCTGTGCTTTAGAGGAACGAAAATTTTGGATTTACTTAAATCACAACAATTCGTATACATCAAGAATAAAGTTGAGCAAAAAATCGGTTTAATTATAGCTATCATTGCATTTGTCGTTGTTTTTGATATTGAATTTATGTTTTCCATACTATACTATTTTTTGCATCTTGATAAATTAACATCTAATCTATTTTTGCTTGTTTTATCACCTTTGTCATATTATTTATCATTAAATTTTCAAGTTACAATTCTAACATTGATTGCTTATGAAAGCTATTTTGTATCGAAACAATTTAATTATATTTCAAACAATTTTTCCGATTTTAATCTGAAAACTATTTTTCAGTTTGTTATTAAAACGAAATGTTTTGTTAAAATGTTTGATAATTTAGTCTCAATTTACAGTTTAATGACACTAACTATACATACGATTAGATGTATTGCAATGTTTTGTCTATTGTTTATCGGTTCGAATGAGAGTTTGATTTTTATTGTATTCGCTATTATTGAGAGTTTTCTAATGCTTTTGAGTTTGACTTTGATTTGTGATATAATTCCGAAAACTTATGACAACTTTATACACAAATTAGAGATACATTTATCAGAATATTCTGCAAATAATTCACAATTAGACCAAATATACGAGAATTCAGTTATAAATAGTTTGCATTCAATGCGATATTCATTTGGTTTCACTGCTTATGGTTTATATCAAATCAATATAAAAACATTTATTACTTTAATGGCTCTTATTTTGTCAAACTCTGTAATTATTATTCAAACAAATTAATGCAAACTGAACTTGCCGAATATTTAAATAAACTATACAATTACGTATATAATTTTATAAATTAATACTAATATATACTGTATATAACAATAAAATTAAATATTATCAAAAACTAAAATGCAAAATTAAACAAATTTGTTAATTAATTTTGCGAAATTAATTTTTTAAAATTTGAAATTTAATTATGACTATTTTAATCTTTTTGTTTTATAATCATTTAAATAAAGTTGTTAGTTTTGCTTGGGCATTCAATTTACCTACTGAGTTGAGAAATGAGTTTGACTTAATATTATGACAACATATCTACACTGTAAGTTGCGAGCAAGTTAATATTTATATATTTTATCAGTTGATAATATATCTTATGTATCATTAATAATTAAATAAAAATAAAATAAAATAAGAATAACTTCCCTGCTAAAATATTGCAATATAATATTAAATCAAATTTATATCTCAAAGGGAAAGATAATGCCAAAGTTTGCCAGACTATTTTATCTATAAAAGTTTTCTGAGAGAATAAAATTTATAAATTTATACTGTATGTGCGATAGCTCCTTTGAGGTTTTCTATTTATTAATAATAATAAAAATCTCTAAAAAATTATAATTTCTAATTTTTCAAAATAAAACTTAATTTAATTTTTTAAAAGAAAATTTATAAGGCATCATGCTATAAAGAATAATACATCAAAATAAAAATATAATAAAATAACCTAAACTTCAATTTAATTAAAAAAATAAATAAAAACTAAATATATTAATTTCGATGATTAAAGAATAAATATTCTTCAATACATCAAACATCTAAAAGTAACTAGCACGGATACATATCTAAACAAAATTTCTAAATTTGATATTGCCCATAAAAAACTTTCATATAGATTGCTAGTTAATGTGATTTATTTCAAAGAAAAGCAAAACTAAAAATCAATTTTCCAGTAATTCAAACAAATTGAAAACGGAATTCAATTTACGATAAGTACAAGACATTAGAGTTAAGTGCATTCAATAGATGAAAAGTCAAAACTCAAACCCAAACTAACTGTGCGTTTGAGTTAATGCGCATTAAATGACTTTGAAATTACAATTTTTAATCTATTAGGCAATAAAAAACTGTTATATTACTGACTATCAGAGTTTGACTTTGAAAATAGAGAAAAATAAAATTATAAAAAAAAATCTCAAAAACCAGTTATTATTGATCTGTTAGTTAGTCTATGTTTGGACTAATGTGTGGGATATAGATAACAATTACTAATTTAGACAACAATTCATTAGAAAAATAATAAAACAATGGGACTGTAAATGACTGATAACTAGAAAACATGCGAACTTGAATTTTACGGTTTTTGAAAAAATTTTATCTTGCTAAGAAATCTGTCAATTCATTTAATACAGTGCGAACTGTACTGTATTTTCGCTATTTTTACTAATCTATGCGAAAAATCTGGGGTTATTTCAGATATAATGCTTATAAGCATTTCATATAAAATGTTTTGATTTTTTAAATTCCTGTTATACATCAAGTGATAAATTAATTGGAACATGGTTAAATTAAGATTCTCGTTTAGTTTATTTTGACATATTGGAATTTTTAATTTAATATGTGTATTAAATTATATAAATCAATCATTGCAATTTTTATTAATTAACAATGTCACACATAAAACAAATTAATATAACAATGCTAATATAATAAATACAATTTAACCAAGTAATATTTCAACAATTAAAATATAAATAATTTTTAATATCTATAAAATCAAACACGACAAAAATTAACAACATATGCATTTAATATAATTGGTCATAAATATTAACTTGATAAAATACACTTTTATTCATCATGCACAAATATAGTAAACTATTTCCATTAACTAGACTATACTGTAAGAAATCTAGAAAAATATGTTTGACGTTGTCTAACATGCATTGAAATTGAGACGAAAAAGCAGTGAATCATCGTTTTAGTCGATAAAAACAAACTAAAAAATTAGAGTAATATCACAAAAACCCCTCAAAACAACCCTAACATTACAAAACAAAACCACCAAAAACAGGGCCTTTAATGTCAACACAGAGACAAAAACCCTATAAACGGGGAAAAAGTGACCAAAAATCAGTTAAAACTACAGTTTGTTTATATGTATCGGTTGAAGCAAAACAAGAACTGAGAGAAAAATGTTATGTAATTAAAGACATAACGAATTGTACGAATAGTTTGTATTAAAAAATAAATATTAAAAATAAATGTTATTTTCGATTATTTTAATTATTGGAATGTATTGTCAATAAAAACGTCAATTAATTGGATGAGTAAAACAATGGCAATCATCGACTGTACGGCTTGTCGTCGGAAAAAGGGGCGGATTTTCGTCGATTAGATTAGAAATAATTGATTTTGTGTTTGATTTGCAATTAATTAAATAAAAATTTATTTTTTGTTTTTCTTTAAATCAAATCCAAACGAAAACACAATTTCGTTGAAAAATATTTCAATATTTTTCTCGAAAAATCATTTCTATTATTCAATTATTGAACTCAAAAAACACGTTTGGATTACAAGTGTTTAATAATAATTAATATTAATAACTAATAATAATAACTAATAATAATAATTAAAGCGAACAAAACGTATAAAAAGTCTTAATATTAATTAATTAGACTTTAGTTTAAACAAAATTTTTTGTTTTGTTTATAATTTTCTGATTTTTAGTTTCAAATATTTTTCAATAGTTTTTGTGTTTTTTTTTATACAAATAGTTATTATTTACAAAAAACAAAAACCAATTGAATTAAAACAAAAATTAAATCAAAAATATTTTTATCTCTTTTTATACAACAAATCAAATGAAAAACTAATTAATAATTAATAATAAAAACAAATAAATAAATAAATAATATAATGAATGAAAATATGGATAAAATGAATGGAAATAATGAAAACAATTTGGAAATCAATGAAAATAACGACACAAATGGTCAACAAAACAGCAATAATAGCGATAACGCGAACCAAAACTTGAGTTCAGACCAATCGGTGGACAATCCGATGAATACGAGTCTATACTTCGGGAGAAAACGATTTTTTAACCGCAAATCGGCCACTGATGCGAACACTGGCGATCCGGTGGGCCAGAGGTCGGGCGCGGCGTCAGCGCCGGCCAAACAGCGGTCGAGCAAATGGCCGAATCTGACGGGCAGTTCGAGTGGCCATCAGTTGAGCAGCAATTCGACCAATGGTTTCGCGAATAGCAATGACTTGTCGACCGATGAGATGTTTTTCGGCGATGGCCTTCAGTTCGGCGCTAAGCTCATTGGCCACGAGTTTGTCGCCGACGCCAGGGGTGAACACATGTGCCAACAGAGTATTAAGAAGTTGAAGGTATTATCCGATGGATTTCTACCCCTTTTTAACCCTTTTTTACTCTTTTTGTTGTTTTTTTAGGTATTTTTGTCTATTTTTTGGTTTTTTAGACTATTCTTGTTTTTGGGTTTTTTGTATTTTTGTTTTAATTGTTTAGTTTTTTCAGATTTAATCTTTATTTAATTTTTAAATTGTTTTTGAATTTTGTTTTAACTTTTATTCTTATTTTTGTTTTTGTTTTTTAGTCTTTTTTTCGACTAAAGTCTAAATTAAATCAAATTTTTCTCACAAATCAAAACTCGAGTTTAGACTTAGGTTTTGACTATCAATTGATTTTTGAATTAAATATATATAAAAAAAATTAAATAAATTCTCTCTAATCTAATCAATTGAATTACATTGCGATTGAATGGAAAAGTTATTACAACAAAAAAAATTTAAAAAACTATTTAATTAATGCATTGAATCTAAAATTCAAATTTGATATCATATTATAAATAACGCATTAATTGACTCGAGTTTTCAATCAATTAATTGTAGGAAAAACACATTTTTAGTACACAAACAGAAATTATCTAAAATTTAGTTCAAATACTTTGAAATTTAATATTAATATTGACTCAAAAAACGTAAAACAAATTTAATTTCGTATATGTTTTTGCATTTTATTAATACGTAATTCAGATATATATATATATATTAAAAAAAATTATGCATTTTATTGGAAATTTGAGCTTAAAATCAATGCTAAAAATCTATTAATATTTGAGTGGGGGTTGGAAGTGCTTGCTGTGTAGACAACACACCTCCTATTCAGACATTCCAGTCATTGACAAGTATTTCAAATATTTCTTATTTTTTGAAATCAAATATTTTACTCAAAAAAAAAATTATTTAAACAATTCAAGTCATAAGTGATTTAATTGTGATTTAATATCAGATCACATGAGAAATCATATTAAATATACTGATAATTAGTATTTAAATAATAAACAAATAATATAATCATTAACTCGAGAGAAAAACGTAATAATTAATCAGAAAAACAAATATTAAATAATAGAAATTATAATAAAATTATTATAATTACAATAAATACATTGTTTTAAAAAGATCAGTCAGTCATTGATCTAAAATAGAGAAAAAAAAGTTATTTAAATATCAAAATCCAAATCTAATCTCAAAAAAGTATAATTAACTAAAAAATATTAATAAAGGAAATAAATATTTTTAAACACATTTTTGTTATCAAATAGTTTAAGAAAAACTTTTTTTTTATGAAAACAATAGAAAAAAAATAATAAGTTTTGTATAAATTATCTAAAATTAAAATTTAATTTTTTGTTTGTTTTGTTACACATTTAGGTTAAAAATTTTAAGCGTTTATTCGTTTTTTATCTTAATTTCTACTCTAATTCTATTCAACAATTTTTGCTATAATTTAAGTATAATTTTCGACTAAAATATTCAATTTGTTTTGGCCGGAAATGTGCAGATACTCCAGAGAGGACTGGGCGGTCACAAACGTAAAGTAATTATATTTATATCGTTCGACGGAATCAAGATTAGAGACACATTGACTTCGGAACTCATATATCATCACTCAGTGCCACAAATATCGTTCATCTCGAGGGATGAGACCGACACCAGAGCTTTTGGTTATGTGTTCGGCTCATCCACTACTGGTCACCAGTTTATCGCACTTAAGGTCGATATTCCTAAACGACTAAACATTAATTTATTTGATTTTTATTGATTTTAATGAATATTATCTCAATTTTAGACCAATAAGGAAGCGCTGCCTATAATGGTATGACTTTTTTCATTTGTTTTCGTTTATATTTCAATTAATTTTTAGTTTGAATTTATTGTCAAAAACCAATTTTTTTACTCTTATTCGAAATACAATTTTAAAACTTTTTTTTAAAGCCAAAGTCTAGAATTAAAAATTGATTTTTCAGTTTACAAACATCTGTTGTTGAGAATAATTTTTTATTTATTTAATTAATTTGAAACTTGTGTTAAGTCTTAATATTAGCGAAAAATAAATTTTAAAACTTTTTTTCTAAACGTTTTTTAGGCTTAACTTGAATATCAAAAATGTTACAAAAAGTAAATTTGTTTTAATCAAACACTTTATTAACCAAATAATAAAAAAACACAAAAAGTTATTTATGTTTTAAAACTTAACTTATATTTAAAAATAAATTATTAAGTTTTACTACAATTAAATAGAAAATAATATCTAATTATTTGAATAAATTGTTTATATTTGAACGAACTATAGTCAGCAATCGGCCAGTTATTCGCCGCAACACTATTACGAAAGAAAAATGAAATTATTGGCGAAAGCGGTTCCAATGTTGCCATAAATGACCAGAAAAGTCGTCGCGAGTCCAGTATATCTAGCGTTACGTTACGGCCCTCGCGGTCAGAGTCACCAAACGTGCCATCAATGCCGGCGCCGCCGCCGCCGACTGCCAGAAGTATAGACAAGTCAACTACCGGTGCGGTCGCCGATGAGATCGACTTTTTCTCTTCCTTCGAACCAATGGATTCGGTGTTTGAATCGGATTTTAAAGTTAATAACGAAAAGTTGAATCAAGTAATTGATTAAATAGTTTTTCAAACAATTATTAAATATAAAACAATTGATAAATATTATTAAATACTAAAAAACAAATTTGATATTGAATTAGATACCAGTGACGGGCAGTGACGCTCTTAGTGCCGATCCGTTTGCCGAGTCGTTTGGTTCGATGTCGGTGTCATCGGGCGATTGGGCCAACTTTGACGACGACCAGAGCCAGTCGGCCAGCGGCTCATCCCTACAACAGTCGCTCAACAATAGCCACTCTCTTAGCAAACCCTACGGTATATCAGTAAAGCGACCGAAAGCACCGATAGCTTCCAGTTTCAGCGATTCCTCGTCTTCGATGGCACTCAAAGAACTGTTCGGTTCTGTAAATCACAATCAGCTAAACGTTTGTTATTTTTTATTTGAATTTTGATTTTTTTGGCATTTGTTTTAGTTGTTGTTTAGTTTAGTCTTTTTAAAATTTATAATTAATTTAATGCTTGGTTTTAGTCAACGCCGGCACCGCTCAGTCCGTCGGTAAACAGTGAGCCGCAGACCATACCTCCAAGAGCTGTCGATAGGAATTCGCAACCGTTTGTTGCCACTAGTAACCAATCGACCGGTTCGACCACTTCCTCTTCCGATCGGTATTTAGTTTTAATTAAGAAAACAAAACAAAAATTAATATTTTATAGAAATTGTAAAAAAATTGATTATTAATCAAATACTAAATCGAAATTTTAATCGATAGTTACGCCTGTTTTGCCGAAATTCACTCAATTAGTTCATCGATATTCGACTCCCTGTGCGATCAGATGGCGGCCGATGCCGAGTCTCAGCTAATGGCCGACCAATCGAACTACAAGTCATCGAAATCGTTGAACAGTTCACAAAACGGCGGTTTCGGCGAACATCCGAACCAGTTGTCGTCGTCATTGAACACTAGGCCAACCGGGCCGGTCGGCGGACACACCCGAAACGTCTCATACTTTTCATTCGACAATCCATTGAATAGCGAACAACAGAAACAGAATTTTTTACGATTCAATCAAACAGAAAATTCGACACAAAATCAACAAAACATTGATTTCAATGCAAATCGTAATTCACAACAATTTGAGTTAAACTTTACGCAAAATCCGGTCGAATATAACGCTCAACAATGGGATAGAAATCGGTTTCAATATAATAAAGTTTTGCGCAATTCCAGCGAACAGGAGTCGAACGTCTGGTCGACCTCGTCGTCAATATCTGACAGCCAATCGCTGGCCAACAGTCAACTGTCCGGCGCTTCCTCTCCGCCCCCGAACCCGATGATAGCGTCCGGAGGTTTTGGTATTAACCGATCGATGGATATGTTGGACGAAGTTATGCCCGTTTTTGCTGAATTAGATCCGTTGGGAAAGGATCGGCCGTTTGTCGATAGGTCACAGTTTTTTGCCGTAAGTTTTCGGTGCTTTTGGTTTACAAATAATTGTTTTGTTTTGAGTCATTATTAATGTTTTATTTAATAATTAATTTTTTGCATTTTAGGAACAAAAGCTAAAACCAAGTCTACGGACACTAAACCCGTCGGAGATGTCAACGACTAATACGAATAATTTGATATCGAATCGAACGTTTGGCTCGAATTCGCCGCCGATTTATAGCTCACAAACGAGTCAATCGATTGATTCGATTAACCAAACTGTAAGTAAACCACAAAAAGACGCAAAACTCTATTCAAAACACAAATCCAAACCTAATGTACAAAACTATGCGAAAGTCTCTTCAATCCTAACCCTAATATCCAAAAAAACTCTTTTCTATTCCTCCAAAAGCATCCAAATGTGTCGTCCACTCGAAGACAACTCCACTCTTCAAATGCCAATCCCTTTTCCAACAGCAGCGCCAGTAGTAAACAGTCAGACATTAGTTCGATATCGAGTCGAATGTCTCCAAATCCATTCAATCCCTTCAACACTACTTGTGCTCTAAACCCAACGCCTCCGCCAATACCAACCAATCCAACACCGCCTCCAACTGTAACACCACCGCCACCTCCGGCGCCGCCTCCACGACCGCCGTCACGCGACGCGCCTTCCGTTCCGCCTCGTAATGACCTTTCGAGGTATGCGCCGCCGCCGACCCCTCCCGAGTTGGCGCCACCGCTGCCACGCCGTCGGACAACGGTTCCAGAGCACCGATATCTTAGTTTCGATTCGCCCGGTGCTCTTAATCGGCAACAGTTCGATCCGTTTAGCACTTCTTCGACTATTAATAACAATTTTATTGATAACACAAATTTCGACGACTTATCTGCGCCGCCATTACCTAATCCACAGCGAAAAGTGAGCGCAACCCCTCTTCCCGGTGCGCCTCCACTGCCGACAGCACCGCAACCGATGGCCCGTAAAATGTCCGCTCAGTCGGCGCTCAATTGGGATCCGTTTAACTGTGCGTTCGTCGACAACCAGTTGTCGGCAAATAATATGACTTTAATTTCGAATAATAGTAATTCGAATCGAAATGATCTGAATTTTTCCACTGATTTCGTTCGACCCAACACTCCAATGACAACCACTTCGACGCCCAAACAGCTAACGAGCGATTCAGTTGCCGGTGCCGTCGATCCGGTGCCAAACTTTCGACAATTTGATCTAAAACTGTCCGAAATTAAGCCGAAATCACGATATGATTGGTTGCAACAGATTATCACCGACGACAACAACACCAATAGTTCAATCGACAAACTCTCGTCGGATAGTTCGGTCGGTCAGACGCCTACCGATCCGCCCGAGCCTATCGACGGCAACTTTTGCGCCGATTTTTCCACTATTTCGAGCAGTTCTTCGTCGGACACGACCGCAGACTCGCATCCGATGCAGAAGACGTCGAAACTAATGTCGAAATTAGATCTGAAACTGAACTTAGACTCGAATTTAGCCGAAAAGTCGAATACGATTTCGTGTAATAGTACTGAAAGTCGCGAATCGGTCGCCAATTGTGTGAATAATAGTAGTGTTTCGCCCGACGACCACATTTCGCCGCCGGAGAGGAATATATTTATTGTTAAATCGGATCCGTTTGCCGACGACTTCTTCGCCGATTGAGTTCTTTCGGCTTTAGATCTGATTTTTTGAGATTTTTTTTCTCATTTTTTGGATATATTTTGCGATTTTTTATAGAATTATTTTTTTTTCTTGAAATTATTGATACGATTCGCAGCTCTTTATCTCTAATTGTTTTTTATCTGTTTTTTCAGATAATTATTTCATTGATTGATATTTTTTTTGTTTTTCGATTTAATGATTAATATTTTTGTTTTGTTTTTTAGGTTTTTTCTCCTGAAAAATGTTTTTTTTTTGAATCCCATTTATATTCTATTATTGATTATTATTTTGATTATTGTTTTATTGAATTTATTTACAAATTGTTTATAATATAATAATTGTTTATATTTTTTGTTTTTGAATTTTTTTTCTCCAATTTTTTCTCTGTTTTCCAAAATTCAACCAAAAATCTGAACCGAATCTCAAATTTATTTTTTGTTTTGCTTTTATTCCCAAAACCTTTCAATACATTAATATTTTGTTTAATTATTTCATAAATTACTGAATATTCTAAGAATTTTTTGAAAAGTTATTTAAATTTCTAAATAATTTGATTCAATTCTCAAATGTTTTGTAAATTTAGTGAATAATTGACTGAATATTCTGTTAACTATTCAATGAATTGCTGAATGTTTTCAAGAATATCATAATAAGTTGACTTAAAGTTCTGAAAATTGCATTAATTCTCGAATATTAATTATATTTATTGAATAATTAACTGAATATTAGACTAATTTATAATTTAATTTCAAATAATTTTTAATTTTTAACCATTTTTTCGGTTTATAGACAACTAATCCAATCGGTTCTAATCAAAGCCCAGTCCAGACACTCCTAATTGACGATAAATTCGGTGCCATTTCTATCACTAATAAAACTAACGATATATTCGGTTTCGATTAAAAAGAAGTAATAAATTTTTGCTCGAATTTGATCGAAAAACAGATAATTTTTATTGAAATTTATTGAAAACTTAAAAATCCAGTGAAAGACCGGTTAGTATTGAGTTATAAATATTTGTTTTCGACTTTTTTTGAGCATTAATTCACTTCTTTTTAATCTAAAAAACTTATTATTTTTTATTATTTAGTAAAAAGTTTTTAATTTTATTTAATTTTTTTTCGAACAAATCCTAAGATATCTCCAGAAATCGAAATAAAAAAACTAAAGATTTAATTAATTAATCGAAAAACTAAAGTATTTTTTTGCTCTCTTTTTACGAATTATATATATATTTATGAAATAAATGCTTAAAATATCGAAATTTTATCCAATTTTTTGTTCATTATATATATTTTCTCTCAATTCTATAGCAAATCGAATGACAATTATTTCTAAATTATAACAAAATTTTCTCATTTTTTATAGTTATATAAAATTATAATTAAATTGTTTTTTCTATTCATTAGATCTTTTTTTTTGAATTTAATATATGAAAAAATTTTCTGAATTATAAATATATAGAAAACAAATTATTATAAATATATATATTTAAAAAAATTAAAAACAAATTTTATTGAAAAATATCGGAAATATTAAATTTAAAAAATATTAAATTGTTTTTTGAAATTTACTCATTAATTGATAATATTATTTGAATTAAAAATTAATTTTTGAAATAATCTATTGATGCGATTGATTAACTGTTTATAACAAAAATTAATAATAAGTTTAATAATTACAACAAATTAACAAAAATTTGAAAATTATTAATTTAAATGAATTGTTATATAAATTAATAAAAGTAATAATTAAATACTATTTGTTATAAAAAGTTTTAGTATTTGATTGTTGAGCTAATCCAAGAGCTTATCATTAATTTTAATAAAAACAAAAACAATTACAAAATTAAATATAAATTTAAATTTAAACACATTTTCAATCATAAAATATCGAAAAAATAAATTTTAACTTAATTTTCATAAAATTAGATTAGAAAGCATAATTTAATAAACATGTTAATTTTGAAAAATAAATAAAATTAAATTAAAAGACATAATTGATTTAAGGAAAATATTTTAACATTGTGCATTTAAACATCTCCATTAACGGTATTAACCTGTACAAGTGAATGACCTAGATAAAATA